>VDFB02325617.1:0-35319 GCA_007258455.2 Sequoia sempervirens
TGATCACCCAAATTTTGAATTGTGTTTCTGATAGAACATTTGATGTGACAGTGGGTAAATTCAAAGATCACCTACGCTCATGTTCAGAGCTAGGATTACTAAAGAAGACATATCAGGGAGATTGGATTATGGTCTCATTGATGAAGGGAATCTATCGGCAAGAGAAGTCATTGGTGTGACATTGGATCTGTCTTGCTGACGAAAGTCATCGGCAAGACATGGACTATCAGAGTGAGTTTTCTATCCTGTGCCGATGATTGATCTCTCACCGATGGGTTGGCTTCGGTGGTCATCGCCAAGAGTCTCCGCGATGACATGGTGTAGGTCTATTTAAAACTCCTGTAGAGGTCAAATTAGTGTGACATTGGATCTATCTTGCTGACGGAAGTCATCGGCAAGACATGGACTATCGAAGTGAGTTTTCTATCCTGTGCCGATGATTGATCTCTCACCGATGGGTTGGATTTGGTGGTCATTTCCAAGAGTCTTCATGATGAAATGGTGTAGGTCTATTTAAAACTCCTGAAGAGGTCAGATCGGTGTGACATTGGATCTGTCTTGCCGACAGAAGTCATCAACAAGACATGAACTATTAGAGTTATTTTTCTATTCTGTGCCGATGATTGATCTCTCACCGATGGGTTGGCTTCGGTGGTCATCACCAAGAGTCTCACCGATGAAGTTTCATCGGTGAGACCATCATTTCTTTCACCGACAAGAGCATTGGGAATATATCTGTGAGACATGTGCCATCGGTGTAAATCCTGAATGTTCACCTGACCCGCTAAGTTACACCGATAGGAGGATATCGGTAGGAGTTATGGCGACATATTCAAGACCAAAATAAAAGTTATCAACGAGACTTATAACATCAGAGGAACCATTGAATGTGTTAGCGATACTAAAATTTAGGCTAATGAAGAAACAAATGAACCAAAATGATTGTCGGGGTGACTCTTGGTGATGTATACGGGACAGATGTTAACATCGGTCAGATGTGTAGAGTGTTACCTCGATCAACAGAGTATTCAGTGAACGTTGGTTGGGGTCTAATGTATAGATCGACCAAAGTTTGAAGGTGTCTTGCCAACCAGTTCATTTGATGTGACAGTAAGGAATTCAAAAATCTATTACATTCGTGCCTGGAGTTAAAACATTAATGGCGCCACGGAGTACAGGTAATTTCATAAATTGAAAGGAAATCATTGCAAAATAAATATTATTGCGAATTGGTAACGAAGGAAACGAGGAGACAAACAAAGGGCCAAAGAATTGTTTCAGTTCAAAGACCTCAATCAAGACCAGTAAGTCCTCTGGATTTTAACTTTTTCATTTTTGCAATTTTAAGTGAGTAATATGGAAGGCACCAGCTCGTGGAAGTTGAAAGGTAGAAAACAAAGTGAGAGCAGTCACCCTAAGAGTAAGAAGCAAAAATTTGAGTATGTAATTGAGCCGGAGGGTGTTGAACGAAAGCTGAATCGGGATTTAATTGACCAATTGCTTGGCTCTAGGTCTAGAGGTAGGCACTCCGCGCAACTAAGGGTAGAAGTGGATAAATTGGACGACAAGTGCAAGCACATAGGAGATATTTGAACCCCAATAAGAGGCTATGAATTTTTTAGATTCCACTTTCAACGAAGAGATTGTTTTGAGCTAGTTTGTAATCTGTGGCATCTAAATTTGGGAAAAATCATTTTCCCTAATGTGTTTGTCAATCTAGAGCTGGTAAAATTGTTGGCCACCCATTATGACTCAAAACTTAAGGCCATATGCAGACGATCTGTGAAACCATTTGTATACATATCAAAGGCTTCAATATGTGAGGTTTTTAAGTTGGAAGGGTGGTGTAATGAGAAAATTATGAATGAAGAGTTGGAAAAGGAGTTTTGGAGAATGGACACCACTTACAAGGGTTGGAGGTTGCCCTTACATAGAATTAAACAAGATGGTAAAACTATCCCACTTGACGATGGCGATGGGCCTCCATTCTATGTGGACTTATTCAAGCCCTATATGAGATATACCTATTTCTCAGTAGGACAAATGTTGGGTATGGAAGTTCCCGAGTATATGTCCATTGTTCCCATGGTAATTACAGCTGACATTCAATGTCATAATTCTAGGTTATTCGACTATGCTTCATTTGTCTCCAAGGAGCTCGACTTAGCATTGGTGGCAATCAAGAATAAATCCCCTGTTCTACACCTTAGGCATTATTCTCTTTTAATGCATCTAGTATTTTACTTCAGACAAGAGTTAGGGATTTGGCTAGAAAAGTTGAAGGTTTCACAGTTTGATAAAGAGGGAAAATTGTTACCCATTCAATTGTGGACTGCCATTTGGGACAGTAGGTTTGCTAATTCCAGTTTCTTGTATTTTGAAGAATATTTTGTAAAGCCAGTATATGAATTCTACAATCATCCTTGTGCACACTCATTGTCTGATGAAATAAAATGCTTCCTCAGACCTAAGAACTTTAATGGACCAATTGATCACAATTGGGGAGACTGGTATTGCTTGGAAGATGCTACTATGGTAATGGTGTTTGGTTTTGAGGTTTCTCCATTCATTTTTCCTAAAACAGTCCCAGATAGGATTATATTTGGAAATTGTAAGACAAATTAATTTTTCTAGTTTCATGAATTTTGGTTCATTCGGAAAACAGGCATTTATGCCTAGTACTCTGTGCTTTGGTGATTTTAATGTGCTTGAAAAGGAAGGATATGATTTGATCCTTGACAAATTAATGCAGTATAATATGAATAAGGGTCCACCAAGAGAAGGTTTTGATCTAGAGGGATATATCAATTCTGCCAAACAAAGGATAAACTTTGGATGATATGATTATGTGCCTTATTAGTTTGATGACATGATTAGAAATTTGGAGGCAGAGGAAGCAGAGAGAGTGGTGGAGGAATACAACCAAGGGTTGCCGGATACAGGGTTCCCTTTTTCTGGAGATGAGGAAACTAGAGAAGATATGTCACGAGACCTACCCAGTAGGATTTCTAGATTAAAAACTCAAGATTACAACTGCCCTCTTAGAGAACTAAGTGTTGAAGAGAGCCAAGATACAAACACCAAACATATGACATATAGGTCATTTGTAGCAGACAATGAATTTGTGAATTCTTCAGAATTTAGATCTTTCTTGTATAAGCAAAAGGGCAAGGAGATAAGGGAGACAATTGATAATATTACACCAAGCAATGAGGAGAAGCTACTAAATAATTTGAAATTAACTGTGGATAGAGAAATGGCTAATATGACCCCCGACAAAGGAAGGAAAATGTTAGAGGATGCTGGAGTTATGATCTTTCCAGGGCTCGATTTGAATTTTGCATTGGTGTTTGATAGCTTCTTAAAGGATAATAGTGCCAAACACAAGCTTAGTATGGAGGGGGTGACAGAAATATATGCTGGATCCAAATATAACTCGGATGAAGGATCACTCATGTGATATGTGCCTTGTATCCACCTCATAGAAAGTCAGTGGTGATTGATACTGAGAAAGCATTTGGACATGTCATGACTCTGAAGGTTGGAGAGGTAGATCCTGTGGTGATTGCAGACATTGGGATTAATGTGGCAAAACTGAATAAAGCCCAAATATAAATGTTGATAAAAGAAAAGGAAATGTACAAAATGAATAATGAAAGGATCATGAGAGAAAATGATCATTTGAAGGAAATGCTAGGAGTCACAATGGGACCTCCTAAATTAATAACACATGGTGAAAGCTCACATGAGGTAAAAGATCATTGGGAGGAGTCAACTGCATATTCATAAGGTAAATATGATACACTCGCTGCAATAATCAGAAAAAGGCAGGCCAACTTAATGATTTGGTTGAATAAGCTATGGGGAGCATATTCAAAGAACCATGTTACAAGGTAGGAACACAAGAGAATTGATGGAAGGATTGAAGGAAATTTCTGAGAATTAAATGAAAGAGATGTTCTAAACAGTGTGGCCATTGGTATGGGTAACCAAATTATAAAGAGACACATGGACTATTATGAGGAACTGCGAGAAGATGCAAAGGGGTTCGTTGATGTTACATATGGGACTGCCTACACTATTTGAAGATGGAGAAAAGTTGAAAGAGAAAGCCAAGTGGATCGAATAATGTGAATTGATGCTGTAGGGAATTTTGGAAAATGCTACAGGGAAGGATTTGACATTGGAAGAGAGCTGCGAGCACAACGAAAGGATGATAAAGGTGGAAATATTGGCCAGGAACGCATTAGGAGATGTCGATACTCATGAACTATAGGATTATCTAGATCATTTATCAAATGTTCATCTATGGCTAAATAGAGCCTAATCTCTTGTTTTAATTAGTTAAGTAAAATAGAACATTTGTGAAGGGACATGTCCCTTCCAAGTTTTGATGTATTTATATCTGTTCCATAGTAATGCAACATATATAGGCGTTAGGAGATATTTAGTAGATAGCTTTCTAGCAAAATGATTTCATATACAAAGACTTAGATGCATTTATTTTGATGGAGTAAATGAAGATATCTAAGTTATGGATTAAGATTTTGGTATCAGCTGTTTGTTAAATTTATGCAGTTATTTGATTGTCTCCATTCTGATGCTTCTCTATTTTTTAAATTGATATAACAAGTTTATACTCAGTTTATCATTGTACATTTGCTATATATGTGTGATCTGGTTATTTGGTTCTCTCAAGTAGGGATTAAAATCTTTTAATCGGTCACAACAATTGGGAAGTGTTAGTTGGATTAATAAGAAGAATCACATAACTAGAATTGCCATTCTATCTCAAGAAGATTTTGTCAATTATTCACTTGCACATTTACACAAGTTGTAAACAATTTCTGTGCCTGATAGTTTGAATTATTGCCATTATTGAAATCCACATTTGTAGATATTCATTAGACTCCATATACCCAATATTGCTGGTCTCCCGCCAGGTACCGGTATTCTTGTTTATTTTACCGCTTTGTTACGATACCTTCGCCCAGCCATTTGCTGTTTTGTGTTTAAATTTCTGCCATGCGGGTTTAATAGTTCCCCGGTCGATTTCATATTATATGTGTTGAGACTTTGGGAATTTCAGGTATTGAGTACCGCCCTGGATATGTTTATTATCTAGCACTTTGAAAAACCGCTATCACTCTTTGCATTTACACTTGCCATTTAGAGATACACATTTATATACATAGAAATATAGATTTCTTTAATGATATGTTGCATTTATTGTTCTGGGAGAGCATCGATGCCTTTGTAAATCTTGCGCCCTATTATGCATGCTAAGGTACAATAAACCTCCATGGGACCTCTTACACAAGCTGGTAAACACAAAAGTGTAAGAGCCCCTTTATATCATGTTTGGACTACAAAACCCTCAAAAGGTAATGAGGTGGCCAATACAAAGAAATGAAGCTTTCTAACTCAAATCAATATTTATCAAATTAGATTCAATTAGCTAACATATTTTCTGGCAGCATGGAATTGATTTCTGCATCAAAATATGGCTGCAGCCATGACTATCTGGTCATAATAGGAAAAATACAGAAAATTTGAAGAAAAAAATAGATTTTCGAATGTCAAGAGCTTGTATTTTAAATCCTCAACCATCAACAATCATTACAATGATCAATTTATTCCTTTTAAAGGCCTTTACACTTCAACCACTGAACAACCACCTCTACAACTTACTTTTTAATCTTTTATGATCACCTGAAACATAAAACACACTAATTTCAAGGTTGTTAACATCACTATTGAAATGTTTTAATTTTTTGACCTTTCAAACATTAAAAAGTACATCATTAAATTAATTATGTAATGGCATTGTTATCACCTGAAGTTGCACCCTGTTGAACTTGATGTTCAACACCTTAGTGTAACATGGGAAGACCTCCAAAGCTGTGGGTCACTTATAGATAGAGGTCAACCTCCGGAGAAGGCCGACTTCCTTTGGTGTCACCTAACTACTGATTTTGTAAAGGGAAAGGGTAGAAGGAGGATAATATTAAAACTAATAAAAACACTATCTTTATGGTGATGCACCAAATTTACTAAGAAGACACATAACACAGTTTACACACACAATTTTAGTCAATGATAGAAGCTTAGTTGTACCCAAATCAATCACATATGTTTTATGCATAAACATTTCATGAAATGGTTCATATGGCTACACTCCTAGAAGGAAGGAATAACTTCACAACTAGAGAATACTGCTTTTTGAACACATCTCACAACCTGCAAAAATATATATTGCTCTACAAAAAGGTGCTAAGATAAGACATAACCACAAGGAATCATATAGTTTCTCAAGTAGTTTCATCAATTATATGAATGCACACAATTTTAATAGAGAGATTGAAAAGGTAAAGCACTTATACTCATTGATTTCAATGGTGAATACTAATATACATGCCTGTCATGAGTTACAAAACATAGTCTCTCTTCCGCAAAGAACTCCACAAGTTACAAACGCAAAAAAGCACCAGGTAAGAACTTCTTTACAAAGAGGAAAAAATGCCTTATATATCAAAGAGTGTCGGCCCCTGCCCTAGGGTTTTCAAAAATTGAGTCGATTCTTGAACACATCGACCCTAGAAGTGCTTGGAATAAAGTGAAGGAGGCATTAAATTCCCATCCCCCCTCCATGTCGGTGAGAGATCACTCCAGGTATGTCTTTTAGATCTTTTACAGCACCCACATTAACTTATGGTCTCGTGTCTATCTTCTAACCTCCCCGTCGAGCTGCATTGAAAGCTCTTGAGCTCAGAGCAGATCCACGTCTCTCATTCTGTTGATCCTCCTCTCCTCGGTCAAACTACCATGAATCTTCCTATAGCTCACTCTGATTGGTTGAATAGATGCTTTATGGGGGCGCCAAATGGTCAAAGGTCATTCAGATTGAATCACATGTCGGTGAGACACTGACCGTGTCTCCCCGATGCGATCATGCCCTTCAGTGCTTATTGGCATAGATCACTATCGTCGGCAAGAGTTCATAGCGAGCCCAAAAGTCATATCGACATTCATAGTGGCGGTCACCCAGACCATCGACAAGACCTTTCGCATTCGGGAAGACCTCACGGTGAGCCCTCAACATTATATTGCTGTACTCCTCCGTCAGCAAGACACCCATGTGTCGGTGAGACCCTCTGCCAAAGGAAAACACTATACCGAGACCCTTCATTGGTCAGAAAGATCTCATACCTTCGCCGAGACATCATGGCAACTCTACTTTCCTTTGCCCCGAGTTCACATCCTTTCATTTCAGCAAGACTCCCCTGCAGTCGGGAAGACTTCACAATGAACAAAAAAGTCATACCAATATCCATAGTGGTCGCTGATACAATCTCTATTGGGAAGACATTTTTTCGAAGGCAATATCCTTTGGCGAACTCATCTCATTGTCGGGGAGACTTTTACAAGTCGGGGAGACATCATAGTGATGACACAACTTTCGCTGAGACCTCTGTTAGTCTCCTAGACACCATCGGGTTGGGGAGACTTCATAGCGACCCCTTCAGTGTTTCTCGAGCTTGGATCCTTTAGCGGAGTCGGAGTCGGGATGAGAATCAAAACGGGACCAGAGGCGGAATGGGGGGAAAACCAAAAAGCTCGCGGAACTGAAAATGGAACCAAATCCAGACCTAAAACTTTCATCAAGTTTTAAGTTCGGATTTCGTTTCGATCCCACCCCCGGCAACATACAAGGCACAAAGGAAGAAAGAAAAACACATGGGAGAACAAAGAGGAGGAGACATCCCCTGACCACTAGCAGCGAAAAAGAAAAGAAAAGAAGGGAGAAACCGAGATCGGAACCAAAACAGAGACCAGGGTCAGAATGAGAATGAAACCAAAAACAAACGAATCTTGGCAGAATCGGGATCGAGACCAAATCTGCCCCTGAAACTTTCATCTAATTTCAGGTTCGGATTTTGACCCGGTCCCGCCCTCGACAAAACTCAAAAGAAGAAGGAAAGGACGAGAAGGAAGAAAGATGAACGAGAGAAAGTATCTCCTGGACAAAATACAAGGATCAAAGGAAAAAAGAACAAGATCGGCGGAACCAGGACCAAGACGGAACTAGGACCTGAAACTTTGGAATTTTTTTAGAGTTCGGTTCCAGTTCCGGTTCCGGGTCTACCAGAATAAAACCAAAGACACGCAAGGCAAAACAAAAGAGGCAGAACCAGGAACAGGAGCAGAACAGAATACAGAACTTGGAAGGAATTCCAAGTTCAGAATCAGTCCCGGTTCCGGGTCCGTCGGAACAAAAATGAAAAAACACCAAAAAAGGAAGCAAGGCGGGATCAGAAACAAAACCGATCCTAGGCAAAACACAGCAGGGGTAGGGGTGAAAACAAATCCAACACTGAAACTTTCATCAAGTTTCAAGTTCGGATTCTGTTTCGAACCCACCTCCGTCAGAACAAAAAAAGAAAAGGCCCAAGGAGAAGAAAACGAAAAAGGGGGAAAGTAAGGAAAAAAACAAAAAGGAGGACCCCCCAATAAAAATGAACATCCGCACGCTGGGCTCAACCCTTGTGGGAGCCACATTTAATCCATGTGCCGAATCAAAACAAAACTTTCCCCCACAGCTACACAAGAAGCAATCCAATTAGAAAAAATGTAACCTTGATACAAATGTTCCTCCATTTGGTCTTCGAGAACACTTGAAAGCATAGGTTACCCTGCTTGATTGAGCCCGTAGGTGAAAAATAGGTAACAGGCATAAAAATTAAAAACATCATGAATTAATTATGTAACCACATGAGTCAAATATAATTCTCTCAAGAAATTAATATCAAATAGATAATATAATCGCATAACTCATACATTTCAATGTCATTGATCTTCTTCTTCATCCAACTATTTGTCTGTATCATCCGATCTAGATTCGACATTGTAAGGATTGGTCATATCATCATCATCGTCATTGATATCAGTTTCGATAATGTCATCATCCACACATATATAATCTTCATGAACATTAACTCCTACATCATCATGATCTAGTTCCTCCTCTTCGACATCTTCGTTAGGGACATCATCAACTAACTGTTGATCCTGATCATCATCTACATCATTTTCTACATCTTCGATATCTTTTTCTTCCACCACATTATACTTTATCGGCCTTCCTCTTGATCATGTCACGAAAAGATTGTAGCTATACCTGCATCACAAGTTTTCTTCATGTCATCCAACTTTTTATTCAAAATTAGACCATTGCACCACATAGCCTTGTGGTGTTTCACCTAAAATATGTCAAACATGTAAAATTATTGCAATATCGTCAGTTGATAAACATATTTATTCTTGGCTGAATGTATGCAAAGAAAACAATCTCAACATATATATACATCAATATAATTGAAAATAATTAAATAATATGGGTGATTAATATATTTATACATACTTGTTTATCTCTTAAACCATATGCTAAATCAATTTCCCTTTGTGTAACATTGGAATCTCCATTATGATGAGTTTTTTTAACCAATAAAGCCACACCTTTCCATGTTAATGCGTGACCAAATTGTTGACATCGTTCAATCCATACCGTCATCCGATCAAGATTGTTTGTGACGTACAAATGAAGTGCATCCCACTCTCGACTAACTATATAAAAGAAAATTGAAATTCACAAATGATGTATAATTAGTTAAATACCATGGTATACGACCTTAATTTATAATTGATGCATATTGAAGATTAATAATTAAATAAGTAAAATATACATAAAAACCATATGTAAAATGTATTCCAATTAATCTCCATCACCATCTAATAATTACCTCTCACTTTCCTCAATCTACCTTTCCCCATCAGGTACTCCCCTTCAAATTTGTTAATGGAGTTGGGATCCCAAATTCGATCTACATGGATCTTTGCTACAAACTTAGCAAGATATTCACTAATGTACACCATGGTCTGGTATACCATATATCCCTCCACCATAGAACCCTCAGGATGTGCTCTTTGTCTAACCAAAGCCTTCAAAAATTTCAAGTGCCTCTCAACCATCCACATTGACCTTGTGTGTACAGGTCCACACAATTAAATCTCCTCAACTTAGTGTATGAGGTAGTGTTCTTGTGCATTGAAAAATATCGAAGGTAGACACTTTGCATTTCACACATTAGACAAGGAATTTTTCTCTTCCAATACTTATATCTTCTTTTATGGATTTCTTAGATGACAACCATCTACAAGTGATTCAAGGTGCAAATATATTAATCCAGATTTAACAAAAATATATAGTATTACATAACAAGTAAAATAAATGACAATTATAAGATTCATAAACAGAATTGAATAAATATCAAGTACTACTTCCATGTATTTTCCAAGATCATATATAACTTTCTGATTGTTGTCGGTTGTCTCTGAGAGATAGGGAGGGTAGAATGTGATCGCACAATTATAAAATGGATTCTTTTCATTATTTTTCCGTGCGTAGTAAACATAATAATCGAAGTATTACTACGCAAAATACATATACAAGTGTATATATAATATACCGTAATAATTACTTTAATGAAGGTAGCGTCAATCATGTGTTTTCTCTGTCTCTGTTCTCGAAGTTCACACTTTTTTAGCGGTGCCAGAAGCTTGCTTTATGTCTGCAGTCCCCCGTGGAAACGGGTTCTTTCAGCATCTTTCGGCACGGGCTTCCTGCTTTTGCCGTCCAAAGGGAAGGTATCGAGCGACTTTGTGCCTCCGGTCGCTGGCCGATTTGAGTTTGGTATTTTTCGAGCTTCGTTGAATGGCTTTCGTGCCTATGTCGCCAAATTCTTTGAGCATACCTTTTTCTTGTCGTTCTCTCTTCCTATTCCATTATTCTTCTGGCGAAGGATGAATGAGGAATTTTCCTATATGTTCTGGGAACAAAAACCAGCCGCTGCCTTTGTGTTTCCGCTGCGTAGTGGCGGTGAGTCAGCCTACTGGGGCTCCAGTTCCGAAGTATCCTTTTTAAGTCCCCGTGGAAGCCTCCATTAATGTTTCACGTCCTTCGGCGAAAGCTATGCTTAAACAAATGAATAACTTGAGCAACGTTTCAGCCTACCTATGAAAACACAGCCATCAGTGTTAGCAATCGCAAGTGCCATTCATATATGATAGATAAACAATTTGATTCGATGTATAACCTTGATGATTAATTCTATTATATTCCAACTTCCATAGGCGAGGTGACATTCTTCGTGGTTTTGATGTAGTCTCCTCTTTCCCATTGAAAGATGTTTTTCTAAGAGTCTGAGCCACTTATGATTTTTATTGAGGAAGTGCCTATATTCATCAAACACCTACTTTCCTAAATTTGTTGAATGGCGAGATTTCATCTTTGGACCACAAATTGGACATGCAAATTTTCCCTTTGTTTGAAGACCCGCAAGATCATATATAATTGAATTAAATATGTCAATTTTTATAATTATATATAATGAATAGATTATTTAAAAAGCATGGATGATTTCTACTTCATAAAATTAAATATTGTTAAAGCAAATAAACGCTATAACATACCACAAAAATCTGTTAGCCCTAGAGCATCATGAATTGTCCATACAAGCATTATATGAAATTAAAATTGTCTTTGTCCTATTGGTCTAGAAATGTCATACATAGTGACTCCATTCCATAACTTTAGTAACTCGTTGATAAGAGGCTTGATATATACATTCATATCTTTAACTTGGTACTTACCTAGTTGAATGAACATAAACATTACATAATTATTATAACTATTTTACCGCAATATATATAAATTAATGTACATGACTATTGAATGAAAAAAATATAAGTCATTATGCAACAAATAAGACAAATGAGATGCTACTACGTTAAAGAAAATTGATAAACAAAACACCGAACAATCATTGACAACATTATGTGCTCCCTCTTTATTGACATCCATGGAGGAATGTTATTGTTGATAACAAAAACAGGCCACACCGAGTAAATAGATCTCAACTCTCCAAATGGATTGACACCGTCTGCTGCCAATGAAAGCCTTAGATTACGAGTTTCTTCTTTAAAGTGTGGCCATTTTTCCTCCATGTCCCTAAATGCATAACCATCCATAGGCATTCAAAGAATGTCATCTCCACTTCTATTCTATCCATGGTAATCCATAAATTGCACTAAGCTTTCGCACCTAAATAATTGTTGCATACGTGGAATAATGAGAATATAACGAAGAAGCTTGCAATGCACCTTTTTTGTTAGTTGATATGTTTGATATCTACTTATATGACATTCTGGGCATTTTGTTGCAAATTTATGTTGTTTATGATATATAATATGATCATTGGGACATGCATCTATTGCTTGATACTCCATTCTGATATCTTGCGTAATGTGAGATAATCTCGGTATGAGTGAGGTAAAATATTTGATGGTGGTAACAAAAATTCACCAATCAATCTACAACAAAAAATAATTTGTTAATATAAAGAATATTAATGGTACATATTTCATCCTTTATTTACCAGTGATGAACTAACAATAGTTAAAATAGATGAAAATAGATGACATATATGACATACCTTAACATCCGTGAGATTGCTATGTTTGATAAACCATTCATAACCTTCAAGTTCAACAACAACAATACAACAGAGAGAAGAGTTGTTTGGGAGCCTTCATAAAGGGGCCTGTATGCTTTCTCAAGTAGAGGTAAATCATAAACATCATCAAAGTCATCTTGATCATCATAATCAGCTCTGCCACTAAATGTGTCATAGATCAATCTATTTGTACCATCATCTTCAACTGTGTTTTCTGGCGCATGATCATCTTCTTCCATAGGATCATTAACTTCATCTTCGATATTCACAGCTCCATGTTCGTCCACTTGCAAAACCACATTCTCCGGGCCATGATAATCAATATCATGTGCCCTAGGGAACCCCACCTTTATAATAATGATAGACACAAATAAACGATGATCATGATCAAGTGATTATATATATATATAAATGTTAAAATGACATAAACATTTACTAATTCAATCAATATAAACACATATAATGAACAACTTACCAATGGACATAGTCATGCCCCCCTTCAACATGACCATGCTGCCTACAATGTTTCTCAGTTTGTTGTGATTAAAATGTCTCATCTTTAAGCCCTTGCAATTATTGCAAGGACAATAACATTTCCCATCACCCTTTCTTTTCAGTCTAGCCCACAATCTATCAAGTGTCTCTTCATTTTGTTCTAGACTAATATTATCTGACATGATTTTTCTTTACCAAACTTGAATATTTAGATCTTCAAAAATATCAAACTCACACTCCAATAATTTTTATTCATAGACAGGTAACAAAATCTAATAATTCTGATATTTTACACCAAAAAAATTCGACATGCAACCACCCCTGCAAAAGAGAAGATAGTTTGAAGTTAATAACCCCAAAAAACACTTTAAAATGCTAATTCCAAAACTTATTAAATTCTGATTTTACTGTGACTTCCAACCGTTAGACTCCTAAAATCAGAATATTGAACTTGCACAACAAAATCTGAAAACGCAACTCTAAAAATGCACAAGTCTAAAAATGAAATATGATGAGATGTTGCTTTAAAATATGATTTTCAAACCTGTAAGTACAAATCTGACTTCACAAATGAATTATGGGAAAGGACAATGACTACCCTCAACTTGGCGATAGCTTCTTGAATTTTTTCTAATTTTTCCCAAAAAAATGTCCTTAGTTCTCCACAAACTGTCGTAAGTATAAGCAAATTCGCAAACAGAGAAAATTCGTAAGTATCGCAAAATGCTATCGCAATAAATAGTTGAGCTCACTTTTTATTTATGTCGGTCTCAATTTTGAATTCACATGTTCGTCGAAATTTCGACGAAAACTCTTTGTCACAATTTCAACAAAAAAATAGGTTCGTCGAAATTTCGACGAACGTTGGGGATAAAATTTAAAAAAATTGAAAATTACACATTAAATATCACTAGTACCCGACAATACATCTAATTATCCATCTTTCGTAGGAAATTTTCGTCGGATTTTGCAATCAAATGAGTTAGTGCATGTTGTATATTTTTCTTATATATTTGCACTTTTTCTTTTATAGATGACATTAGTCTTAGGACCTTTTGACATGTGATAATCTTGATACACACTTTTTAGATGTTTCATTTAGTGTATTACTTGATACTCGTACTTATTTTACCACAAATTTCATGTATCCTAATGTCTCCTTTTGATGTGGATCCACTTCATTGTACTTATAGACATGCTATCCTTTGTGAGCCACCTTCTCTTACTTCCCCTTATACACTCCTCTTCCACAAGAGCCTTGATACCTCCTTACGATTTGCCATCTCCTTCTTCCCCTTCTAAAGTTATACCCCCTTACCCACACACTACTTGGTATCCTTCGCCTCCAATGTTGTACCTCGTATGTATGCTCTTTATCATCTTCTTGCTCCTGATTGAACTTAATATGTGTATACTAAACGTAAAGAGTTAGATGTGCAATTGGATATTCTCAATTACACTCAAACTTCTCATTCCACTACTTCATCGTTGATCTCTCTTTTTTATTCTATGATTCTTACATATCCTTCTAGTAGTATGGGGAACATATACTTTGATAAATATAATGTCCATTGCTCAACATGTGAGAAAATCATACTCTTTGGTTTCTTATGAATTATGAAGATCGTATACTAACTATATTCCTTCCCAAAACCTTAACAAGATTGGTTCGACACTTTACCTC
The DNA here is from genome assembly GCA_007258455.2 of Sequoia sempervirens. Lineage (NCBI taxonomy): Eukaryota > Viridiplantae > Streptophyta > Pinopsida > Cupressales > Cupressaceae > Sequoia > Sequoia sempervirens. The sequence goes on from VDFB02325617.1 coordinate 14,752, forward strand.
CTAATTCCTTACATTCTTTTGTTGATCTTGTGCATGCCTTCATGCTCCATTTCCAATTTAACATGGAGCCTAAATAAAATCATATATAATTAGCACACAACAAACACGATCCGAGTGAAAGTGTCATGGGTTAAACTTGCTTCTTTTCTTTTCATATGGGATTCCATCCCTTTGATTCTATAGTCCAACCTCTTTCTTAGATAATTTCTTGCCTCGTATTCAACAGAAGTGCTTGTTGGCGACCATACTTCTCCTTCTGATCTAGCTTTATGGGTCATTGAGTTCAAACAAAAACTTGTATGGGTTGGTAGAAATTCTCCTCCTACACTTCCCATGAATCTCCCATGTGAATCTCCTCTAAATAATTCTTCTCTTTTGCAAGACAAACAAGAAGTTCTTACACATCTTGATGATCCTCCTAGGCATATCTTTTAACTTCTCTTAGAGGTTAAGTTAATCACTCTTCCTCCTCTTGCATTCAGGACGCCTCCTAAAAGTGATCAATCACTTCTTTCTTATTCATATTCTTCCTTTCTACACCTGATAATGTATATTATGTTTAGTTCTAACGGTGGTATCAGAGCGTTGTTCGTCCAGAGAAGCAATGGAAGTAGTTTTGGGTGGTTTTATTTCAAGGTGGGTGTTAAGGGCATCGTCATTGGAAGAGCTATTGTGTAGTTGCAGTGAAGAAGTTATCAAAGAGATCGGTTGTCAGTTAAATTTCTTAATGGTTTTTGAAGCTGAAACACTTTTAATTTCCTTCCAAATTATTTGTATTTCCCTTCAACTTGTATGAGTTTCTCTCTTCCACGGGTACCATTTATTGCATATTGGTTTGATGGCAACGCATTAAAGGAAACAGATCTGGTCAGCATCGTCCTTTCTTGCACTTCTGAAGATCTTTGGCAAAAATTTCCTCAATCATGGTTGATTATGTGGATTTGAGAGCCAACTGCCGTTATTTTGGTAATTTGGGTGGAGACCTAAGGATTGAGATTTTCAGTCATTTTGTGTGAGGCGTAAGGTGCAGATTCATTTTATATAGTTGATGGGTAGTTTTGAGAGTTTGGATATATCCTCTATTGACAATTCCATGGCAATTTAAGGTATGCAAACCATCCCAGAGAACACCGGTTGAATGAAGATTATCACCTACTTTAGGCAGTTCTAGCCGCTTAAGACAGTCTGGAAATGGCCTGAGAAAGGTGGTATTGGGCATGGGTTTTGGTTTGTTTGTTATCAGATCTACTAAGGCCATGTTGGACGGAGGTGGCTGCACTTTGGTTTTTACATTATTTTAAACCCTTTTAATTTGCACTCAATATTCGCAACCCTTTTGTTTATTTGTTTTTTAATTTCATTTCAAAAAATGTTAGGCTACATATTCTTTTTGTAGTGTTAGTCTTAGGTGTGAAATAAGACTGATTGGCACACGATTTACAAGCCATTATGTTTAGAGGGGCTATAGATTCAAATCTTATTATTGTGTATTTTTTGGGTTTAAAGGGCATAATGAGATGGGGTGGAAAGGATGGGATAATGAGATAGAAGGTCATAATGAGACGGGGTGAAAAAGGATGGGATAAGGAGATAGAAGGGGATCATCTTGTATTTAACACTCAATGGTAGGATATTGATAAAAGGTTTGATTAGCTTGGATTCCATGATAAAAATAAGAAGTATAATCAAAGATTAGATTATCATGAATATCATGATCAAACTTAAGATCTTGATTAAATATTGGATTATCATGGACATTATAGATTTTGGATGAAGTGCATGGTGGTGTTGATCTAAGAGTTTGTGATAATGGAAATGATCTTTATTTAGGCTAGGGTACATATGGACATGCTTTGCACCAAGTTCTCGGCGTGTTTGGATTTGTGTTGATGGTGTGATGGAGAAGGAATGTTGGATAGATTCTTCAAATTGGTTAGATGGAGATAATTGAGATTCATGAGGTTTAGTGGATGGAGATCTATCTTGATCTATATATGGAGGGAGATGCATGACATGGGGATATTGCACAACATTGTTTGGAGGTAGGGATTTAGTCTTCTTTGCAAATAGTCCTTGGAAAAATTCTAGAGTAAATGGCTTAGGCTTAGATGGTGGATTATGATTAGATGGATAATTAGGAGTATGGATTGAAGTATTATGATTAAATGTAGTATTATGATTAGATGGAATATTTAGATAATGGTTTGGAGGATTGTAGTATAAGGGACTTGGATTGTGGATGGAGGTGATGAAGAGGTTTTACTAAGGTGGATATTGGGATATAGATAAGGGAGGAGATGGAGGTATGGATATTGGATTGGGGTGTATGTAGGTGATGGATAAGGAGATATGGATGGGAGATAGGGAAGATTTCCATTGTCAAAAGTAGAGGAAGGATAAGCAATAGGAGATGGATTGGAATTGGATGGGGATGGGGAGGATGGAAATTTTACGCCAATACTAGGGAAGTATCTAAGCATGCATATTTATCATTGTTAAAGTGGCAGGTAAGGATGAAATCAATAGTGTTTGGATGGAGAGAGATCATTTTGGTCCAAAAGGCTTTATTACCATCATAGATATTGTATTTGGGTTGGTTAGCAAGGCTATTTTCATCACCATCAATACAATTGGGCTTGCCCTTGATTACTAGTTTTGGCCTTGTTTGGGTAGTATATGGGTTTGTGATGTTGGATGGGATGAAAATGGATGAAGGTGTATTAAAAAAGATTAGATGGGGTTGAGTTGGACTAGATGGTATGGTTTGAGGAATGGGGTTTGACATAGATGCTTTAACTTCTATAACCATTTTTTCAAACCAATTCATGATCTTTTTGTGGCTTTTTTATTAGGATTAGATGATGTCTTAGATGGGGAAAGGGATTGGATATGGATGAGCTTTGGAAGATTAAGGACGATGGATATTTGGGATCAAATTTCAAGACCTTAAAATGATTTAACGTGATGAGGGGTGATTCTCTATACTTAAGACATATAGTTTCTTAAGTAAGAGGACCAATTGGATTTTAATTCTACTTAAGATAGAAAATTCTCTTGAGTAGGGAATTTTATTTGATTTAACTATACTTAAGATAGACTAAAATTGTTTAAGGACGAGATCGACTTAAGGTCTTATTTTTTATTGGAAGTTTGGATTTGAAATGAAGGATAGTGGATTAAGGCTAGGATTCTTAGGTGGATGATTTTGATGATGATGGAAGTATATGGAGTATAAAGGAGAATAAGTCTTTAACCAAGTTTTTTTGTTCAGAGGATGATTTTCAATTAAGAATTAGGAATTGGATGCTTGATTGAGATAGGTGGATGTATAATGGGTGATGGAATTTAGATGCTCAAAGTAGATAGATTATATTACGATTTAGTTGGAATGGTATTATTTTGATAATGGTATTAAATTAAGATGATGATGAAGAATGTGAATTAAGGATGATAATGGATACCAAAAATGCATTAAGAGTAGTGAATTTTGAAGTGGATTAGGAAGATTTCCATTGTCAAAGGTAGAGGAAGGATAAGCAATAGGAGATGTAATTGAATTGGATGGAGATAGGGAGGATGGAAGTTTTATGACAATACTAAGGAAGTATCTAAGCATGGGATATTTATCATTGTTAAAGTGGTAGTTAAGGATTAAATCAATAGTGGTGGATGGGGAGAGATCATTTTGGTTCAAAAGGCTCTTATTATCATCATAGGGATCGTATTTCTAGGTTGGTGAACAAGACTATTTTCATCATCATCAATATAATTGGGATTGCCCTTGATTATTAGTTTTGACCTTGTTTGGGTAGTATATGGGTTTGTGATGTTGGATGGGATGGAAATGGATGAAGTTGTATTAGAAACGATTAGATGGGGTTAAGTTGGACTAGATGGTATGGTTTGAGTAATGGGGTTTGACATAGATGCTTTAACTTCTATAACCATTTTTTAAACCAATTCATGATGTTTTTTTGTGGGTTTTGGATTAGGATTAGGCGATGTCTTAGATGGGGATTGGGATTGGATATGGATGAGCTTTGGAAGATGAAGGATGATGGATATTTAGGGATCAAATTTCAAGACCTTAAAATGATTTAATATGATGAGGGATGATTCTTTATACTTAAGATAGTTTCTTAAGTAAGAGTCGATTGGATTTGAATTCTACTTAAGATAGAAAATTTTCTTGAGTAGGGTCCATGTTATTTGATAACTATACTTAAGATAGACTAAAATTCTTAAGAAAGTTTGGATTAAGGATGGGATCAACTTAAGGTCTTATTTTTTATTAGAAGTTTGGATTTGAAATGGAGGATAGTGGATTAAGGCTAGGATACTTGGGTGAATGATTTTGATGATGATGGAAGTATATGGGTTATAAAGGAGAATAAGTCTTTAACCAAATTTTTATGTTCAAAGGATTGTTTTTAATTAAGGATTAGGAATTTGATGCTTGATTGAGATAGATGGATGTATAATGGGTGATAACCTGGATGATATAGCATTAGACTATAATAGGACTTAGCTGAAATCGACCATCTGGATATGAATAGATCAAGACGACGACGATTTAGAACGCTGACTAAGGATGACAAATGGATAAGAGAACATTGTGATCAAAAGATGAATCATGAAAGATCGGAAGAGTGGACTGACGTGATCAAGAGCAGAAATGGAATTATTCTGATGAAGGACTAGATCAGAAGACGATCATGAAAATGATTAGATTTTATGACCATTATGGACGACTAGGATGACCAGGGTGATTTAGGGCGACTAGTGACAACCAAAACTATCATGGCAACCAGAGATGATTCAGGAACGATTAGGACGCAGCGCTGACAATCATGACGAAAGTCTGGTCCTGGGAGACGATGAAGCTTCCAGAGACTGGGAGCTATCAACCTGCAGAACTAAGAAAAAGACGACCTGGTTCGGTTTCTAGTTATTTTGATTTTTTGGATTTTTTATATTTATACATTTTTTTTGGATTTTATGATTAAGGATGAAAACACACAAGGGAATAATATAAAAGATTTAATCTATGGATCAATTTGGATAAGTTTCCCCTTTTTGTTTCAATTGGGCAAGGTGATCTAAACATTCAAACATGCAAGATACATGAACAAGCCTAACTCAATTGGGTTTGTCAATTGTTGTGGGCACAGGGCACCACAATAAAAGATAATTAAATAAATATCAATTAGGATTTACAAGCTCAACTAGGAGTATCCTCTATATGCTACAAGGGTACATGATCCCTAATCCATAGATGAAAGGGAATAATTCCAAATGGTTGGGTGGAGAAGGTAAACCACTCTCCACCTTCATTTTTCTAATGCATAAAGTTCTTAGAGGCTTAACCTAGATTGACAAGATTCCACTTTCAAGAGGCATATATTTTGATTCACCCCCTCCCCCTCGCTCTATATACTCTGCTAAAACATGAGAGTTGAGGTCATCCCATAAGGTGATGAAATCCCTAGGAAGGTCCCCTGAAAATTAAAACAAGATCACTTATTTTTGATCCTCAATACCACTCTAAGGTATAAGAGGACAACATACACACGTGAATCTTGAGGATTAAAAGACAATTGTTTATTTTACAACCCAACTTGAAATATGAATGGTAAATTATAAGATCAATTTTAGATGTGAGAAAACATGCCAAACGATATAGCCTAAAGAAAAAAATGATAGCACCAATGGATGCCTTATGATTTTTTGATAGATTTAAAAAAATGCTAAAAATTGATTTCATATGAAGAAGTTATGAGAATTGGAAGTTAAAGGAAAAGGATAAATTTTCCTGATTGTGCCTTTTTTTGATGCAATATCTAAAAAATTACTTGATTCATACAAAAGAGGTTTGAACCATCTTTCAAATGTCTTTTGAAAATTGAAAATCCAATATGTTATGCAAAAATTATGTTTGATTTAATAAAATTGCTTTTTTAGACAAGAAAAGGAGGAGGACTCTAGTTTAAGTCCCTAGGTTCTTAGCGCCTTGTCACCCAAGTGACTAGGGGATGCAGTGCTAAGTATTTGTGCTGATTTGATTCATGACTATGTTGAGGTTTATATGGATGATTTTACTATGTATAGTGATACCTATGAGGAAGCCAAAAAGAATCTCAATTTTTTTTACAGCAGTGTGAAGATACTAATTTATCTTAAAGTCATGAAAAGTGTCATATTTTGATGATAAAAGGTATAGTATTAGGACACTACATTTATGCTAAAGGAATTCAAGTTGATCCAAAAAAGGTGCAAATAATTCAATATTTTCCCATTCTTGTTTTTCAAAAAGATGTTTATAGCTTTTTAGGACATGCAGGATATTATAGGCGGTTTATTAAAAAATTTAGTAAAATTGTTGCACCACTTTTGTTTTATTGGGAAAATATAACACTTTTTCATGGGCACAGGAATGTCAACAAGATTTTGAGACCATCAAGGAAAAGCTTGTTACCACATTGCTATTACAAGGACCAAATTGGGAGCTTCCATTTCATAGCCATACAGATGCTTTTGATTCTTCAATGGGAGCTATCCTAGGTGAAAAAGAGGACACATTATTTTATTCTATTTATTACATCAGTAAAATTTTTACATGTGTTGAGGTCAATTACATGGTTACTGAAAAGGAATTTCTTGTTGTTGTGTATGCAATCAATAAGATTCATCATTATATTACTAGATATAAAATGTTCATCCATACTGATAATTCTGCAATATGATTGCTAATGTACAAACTTGTAGTTACTAGTAGGGTCATTAGATGGTTACTGTTATTACAAGAATTTGGTCACTATACTTGATAAACCTAGCTGTGAAAATGTTGTTGTAGATTTATTGTCTAGGTCGCAGTGTGTAGATGATCCTATAACAGTTGATGATGCTTTTCTCGATGAACACTTGTTTTCCATTTCAATCAAAAGCCCATGGTTTGCATATGTTGCAAACTACTTAGTCACTTGCAAATTTCCCCCACATTTCTCTCCTAGAGATCTTTAGAAAATTGTGGGACTAATTGGTCAATACACATGGATCAATGGTATTTTATTTTGCACTGGCATTGATAACATCATGCGACGATGTGTAGTTGAAGACAATTTCAATGTATGGGTTGACCCACACATTCTGATGAGATGCCTCTACAATCCCAATTTTCTCTAGAACCCTTTGAAAAATGGGGTTTAGATTTTGTGGGTCCAATCAACTCCCCAACAAGAAATAAGGAATATATATTCGTTTGTACTAATAATGTCACTAAATGGGTAGAGGTTATGACATTCAAACTTGCAAGAGATACTAAAGTAGCTGACTTTTTATACTCTGAAATTTTTACCAAGTTTGGTGTACCTCACGAAAAAATTGTTACAGATCAAGGACCTTAATTTACATCTGAGTTGATTGTTGCTCTAGTTCAAGAGTATGAAATTCAACATCGCAAGTCCTCACCATACCACCTTTAGGCCAATGGACAGGTTAAGGTGACTGATTGGGAACTTGAAAATATTCTGAAAAAGACTGTAGCACTTCATAAGAAAGATTGGGCAACAAGACTTCTATAAGTAATATGGGAATACCAAACAACGTGGAAGACTATCACTAGTCTTACACCATATGAACTTGTTTATGGTAAGAAAGAAGTTTTACCTATTGATTAATTTGAGATAAAAACTTTATGTACTTCTTTGCAATTAGGATTGAATTTCACTAAAGCTTGGAAAGTAATGATTCACAACCTTCATGCACTTGATGAAATGTGACAAGAAGCTATTTTCCATGTAGAAATAGTTCATAAAAAACATGCTCTCTGGCATGATCATTACATCCAACAACAACCATTTCAACCAGGAGACTAGGCACTTCTCTATGATTCCAGATTCCAAGACATTAAGGGCAAGTTTCATACTAGATGGTTAGGGCCGTATGAAATTGAAATTATCTATGACAACAATGTGGTCAAGCTTTGCACCATAGACTCTAATCACATGACACTTGTTGGTAATGGGCACCACGTAAAATTGTACAAGAAGCCTATTTCTTAAGAAAAATTTATTTCTAGTTTGACGAAGGATCTCAATGTTGTATTTCAAGTTCTTGTCACCTCTTCAAGTACCACATAAGTACTTCCAATTTTTGTGAATAATTTTTTTAAAGAAAAAAAGCAATAAAGATCCAACAATGAAAACCCTCGGGCATTGTTGGCCATTTACTACTTGAAAATTGGGTTACTAGCGGATATTAATTGTATAATAACCTTGGGAGTGAAAAGCGAGTTTTTCTAGCATCTTCAAGTGGTATTAGACTGAAAACTACACTGTTTTCAATCTAGTGTCATTATCAAAATTCAAACAAAGAAAAAGAAAAAAGAAGGCAACACATTCCTTGTGACAGGAACCTTCCTTCGCCACTCTTTTGGTGGATATCCTATCTTTGAATGCGTATGTTTTTCCCAGGTTACTCTCTTTCTCTTTGTCTTAAAAAGCGGAGCGACGATTTTGAGTTGATGCTGGTCTTTGCGAGGATGGATGCTTGATGCTGGCGGAGATGGAGGGAGAGAGATCTTTATTATAGATGATTTTGGTGCCGTTCCCGCATCCTGTTTCGGCGCATCCGGTTCTGGAAATTCATCGAGCGAGTGGTGCCGCCCAGCTTCCAGCGAAGGCTGGCGAGCCATCTTCTCTCGGCAATAGCGTTCAATGCTTCCTTTCTATTAATTTCCAGCCTGGCACCGTTCCATTTCTGGAGGGGAAGGGGGGGGGGAATGGAATGGAATGGAAGGAAGGAAGGCCGGAATGGAATGGAATGGAAGGAATGGGAAAAATCCCATGGAGGGGAAACCTTAGTAACTAAATAAGAGGTAACTACCTTTTAATGGTCATATTTGTTTTTGAGTAAAAATCTAGGAAGGGCCAGGTTAGATTCCCACTTGGAGCAAGTTTTACTTTGACCACAATTTAGTGCTACTGATGCATAAATTTCCTCCACTCCTTTTCTATAAGCCACAAGGCAGCATCCTCCCATTTCATAGAGTCACCACCTAAGTAGGGCAGGGTTAATTAGTAGTTTTTCTCTATAAATAATGGGCAGATGCCCTTTTTGATAAGGTTGGATGTTCTAATTTTGTATTCGCATTTTCTAGTTATAGAAAAATAATATATTGTTGAGATGTTGTAATCAGGCTTTCAAGAAATAATATGATATTCTTGAGCTAGTTTAAGGAGACTCACCTAAGGGGCCACTTGGTGAGAATTCCACCTATTTAATTTAGGAGTTATTTTATGTTCAGTAGTTAGTTTCAATTTCAACAACTGTCTATTCTTGCAGCCATTGAAATTTTGTTCTGTGACTATTCCTGCAGCCAAGGCAGACATAGTAGTTTCCTATCTGTTTGTTGACATTTCCATTTCTACCTTTCATTTCTAGTCCAATTGTTAATGCTTGGTGTAGATGTTGATTCATGTTCAATATTTAATTTGATTTCTTTCTAGCATTTCATTTCCAATATCATTTCTTTCCTAGTTTATGGATGACTGCAATAGAGTCCTAGTGCACATACAATGCTGACCCATTTCAAGTTTACATCCCTGGGTTGACAAATGAAATGCACCTTCATGATGAGTGAGATACTTAGTGCAAATTTTCAATCTCTAAGTCACAACTCTAAAGGCTTAGTTATTAAACCATTAAAGGAGGCCAACATTTTTGGCGCCATTGTCAGGGATGGTGTCAAACTAGGAAGTTCTTTGGAGTTATTGATAGTTTCCTTCTTGCTGTAGTATTTATGAAAGATTTCTCTTAGTATACCTCTCATTTAGGAAAGTAATGACCTACTATTCTTTTACCAATTCTTTGTGTGAGTTGGCTAATATTGATTTGATACCACATGCATAGAGGAAGGATAAGAGATGCTTATGGGAGACTCCTTCCTAATGACCCTAATCAATTCCAGCTAGTTGAACATCAAAATCTACCAAGAGATGAAGAAGAAGAAGAAGAAGAAGAGGCCCATCCTTTTGCTGATGCATTTCCCAATTCGACCAATTCTAACATTTCCTTTGAAGACCAAAATCTGATTGAAAATCTATTTGCTTTGGAACCCCATCAAGCACGCAATACTGATGTAAAAAAAAAAAACCCAACTGGCCATATTTTCCATTTCCTATCACTCATCAGAATGAGGTTGATAACCTCAAAAACATCCCGCTTCAATTCTTCCTAAGTTCTATGGACTTGTCACAGAAGATCCTGGCACTTTCCTATTTGAGTTTGATATCCTCTGTAGAAGCTATGACTATACCACTCATGCTCATAGGCTTAAGTTATTCCCTACCACCTTGAAAGAAGTTGCATTAAGATGGTTTATGAGCTTAGGCAGGAATGTTGTGGAGACTTGGGATGACATGAAGGAAAATTCTCATGGAGAAGCAAGGCAACATTAAAAAAGGGGAAATGACATGAGAGGCATGAAGCATCTCGTGGATGCAATAGAAGGAAGATGAGAGTTTGAGGATTACATTTCAAGGTTTTTGTTTTGGTTTCCATTTAAACCTCCCACATCAGTCAATACCCAATGAGGTGAGTCTCAAAAGTCAGCTTTTAGGAGTGGAACTAAATGACAATCGACATGCTCAACTGATGGAAGAAAGTGGAGATATCACCCAAGTTCCTTGGATGATATTAAGAAGACATACAAAATTATTGTAAAGGAAATTTCAAAGAAAGGAAGAGGTTACCAATCCTCTATGGGTAAATCATCCACCAATGGAGTTTCAAGGATGGAGATTACTCACTTGTTGGAATATTTCAAGCAAGACATCATAAACAATCTATCTACTTAGCTGGATACACTTCAAGAAAAGAAGAAATATGAGGAGGTTGAGACAATGTTGACAGAATATTGCCCTCATTGCAGACAAAAGAAGGACTACAGATGCAAAATGGTAGCTAACATTGGCAGCAAGCAGATTCAACTTGAGTTCAAGCCAATCCAAGGTGATGACAATCAAATCTAGTACATTTCGCAAAGGAGACCATGGGCCCCAAGACAAGCTATGCCACTAGACCCATTATCTTTTGTTGGGCCTCATTTCAATTCTTATGCATTTGGTAACTAATGGCAACCCCCGTATCCATCCAACTATGGAGGATATCCACCACAGCCTTGGAATAACCCTCTAAATACCTGGCCTAATCACCAAAACTCTCCACCCTAGTGGAAACAACCTTAGGGGAATTGGTAGCAGTTTCAGGGGACTTGTCAGCCACCTCCAGGAATTTGGAAGCAAACATCCTAATGGAGGGGAGGAAAACAATGGCCAAAATAGACAACTAGTTACATGTAACCACCTTCACAACTTCAACAACCTGCTATAATGCCTCCTCCTACTAGTTCAAGTTCAAGCACACCTAGACCTACTCAGTTACCAGCTCAGCCCACACCTAACACAAATAACAAACCATAGCAACAACCAGTCTACTCTGCAGATCCTAATCAATTCCCTACATATGCTATGAGTGTGAGTGACATCCATTTGCATTCAAGAACTACTTTTCCAGCTCCTTCCACTCCTATCATCACCGAGCTTCCTATGGAAGAAGAGGAGCCTATGAATGTCCCCATTTAGCCAAGTGTGCCTAAAAATATTGAACCACTTTCAGTTCAACATACTACCCAAGATCCATCATTTCCTCAGAGGTTAGAGGTTGCTAAATAGAAGGAAGAAAAGGAGGAAACAACCTTTGACATTTTGTATCAATTGAAACACATGTGTTAAGATACCTTTGTTTCAAGCCATAAAATATGTCCCTATATATGGCAAAGCAATCAAGGAACCATGCCTTAAAAATCTAGGGAGGAAAAATAAAGACCCCACCACAATTCATGTGGTAGGACAACTATTAGATATCATGCTTAAAAAAGTTACAATTCCTAAGTACACTGACCCAGGTAGCCCTGTGGTAGGAGTTATTATAAATGGAATCCAAATCAAGAATGCTCTAATTGACTTGGAAGCAACAATAAATGTGATGACTAAGGATATCCTACAACAACTAAATGTTGCAAACATGAGACCTACTCCTACTATCCTACAACTTGCTGATAGTTTCACTATTAAACGTAATGATATAGTAGAAGACCTTGTGGTAACTCTAGACTCTTGGGAGTACCCAAATGACCTACATCCCTTTCTCCAAAGCTACCAGGTGGTATCCCATTATTCTGGTACTGGTTGCAGCCAAGCAATGTGATGTTTACATTGACCTGCTTAGGAAATGATCATTTTTAAAGAAAGTAATAAAATATTGTTCTCACTCCTCCCACAACGTATCCCCATGACATGATAACACCATACAGGCCAGTTACATGTTGGAGAAGAGGTTGAAGAAGTCAATTTAGTGGCACAACTTATGATGTTAGGCAGAAAATATTTCATACAACTCCAAGAGGAAGATGAAGTGTTGTCCCACATAATTTAGAATCGTTGTGAGGTGCATGAAGAGTCATTCACTCAGAAATCACATCCCCGCGTTCAAAGGAAAGCGACTTTTTCCGATCTTCTGCGTAACCGAACTTCCTACCGAATCGATATGTCGGCGCATTGTCAGCCAAAGACGAACTAAAAATTCCAAGCAATAGAAGTAACGTTGTCAACCTACGCGGGCGCGTCAGGCGGAAAATGACGGAATATTAACAAATGGGGTGTTGGTTCTGGCAGCAGCCAAGGAAGGGAATTGGACCCGCCGTACCTTGTTAGTGGATGGCATCGCGGGTATTTATCGGCACTCAGTGAGGCAGCCACAGCGGAGGAAACTTACATTGAGGCAATTTGTGCTGTAACCGCTAAAAATTACTTATGCGGGATTTACCCACTATATCCGGTGGCAACCAATTTTATCGCGGTAACGTCCTAAAAAGGAGTGGTGATGGAGAGTCCGTGGTTGACTACAAGGGAACTCAACTCACCAAAAAGGATCATTTTCCCCTTCCTTTCATAGACCAAGTATCAGATTCCCTTGCAAGCAAGCAATATTTTTCTTTTCTAGATGGATTCAGTGGCTATAATTAGATACAGATTGCACCTGAGGATCAAGAGAAGACAACCTTTACCTATCCATGGGGGACTTATGCCTACTCGGTACTTCCATTCGGGTTGTGTAATGCACCTGCAACCTTTCAAAGGGAAGTCATTAGTATATTTTCAGACATCTCACATGATTGCATAGCGATTTATATGAATGATTTTACTACTTATGGTGCTAATTTTATAGAAGCACTAGAGAATCTAAAGAAGGTTTTACAAAGATGTGAAGAACATAATCTATCCTTGAATAGTGAGAAGTGATTCATGATGATGCAGGAAGGGGTAGTCCTTGGACACTATATTTCTCAAAAAGGAATTCAAGTAGACCCAACTAAGATTGAAGTGATTACCAACTTTCCTATTCCTACAAAGCAAAAAGATGTTAGAAGTTTCTTGGGTCATGCAGGGTACTATAGGTGTTTCATCAAAAATTTCAACAAAATGGTAGCACCACTGTATAATCTTCTAACTAAAGATGCTGAATTCCAGTGGACAATGGATTGTGACAAGACATTCTTTGATTTGAAAGCAGCTTTAACCCATGCTCTTGTACTCAAAGGGCCTAATTGGGAGCTTCCTATTTACATTCATACAGATGCATCAGACTATGCTATAAGAGCTGTCTTGGAACAAAAAGAAGGAGAAATTGAGAATGTTATCTATTTTGTCAGCAAAAACCTACAAGGAGTTGAATTCAATTACACAGTGAAAGAAAAAGAAATGTTGGCAGTCATGTATGCCCTTAAAAAATTCAAGCACTAGATAACAGGCTATCATATCTTCATTCATATAGACCATGCAACCATAAGATACCTCATGAATAAGCCCTTGATTTTAGGAAGGGTAACAAGATGGTTGTTGCCGATACAAGAGTTTGACATAGCCATTGTTGATAAACCAAGAAAGGAAAATGTTGTAGCAGACTTTCTTTCTAGATTGACTACATCAGAGGACACTCAAGTCATTGATGACTCTTTCCCTGATGAAAATTTGTTTTCCATCAGTGTGCATACACCTTGGTATGCTAAAATAGCCAATTACCTGGTTACAAGGAGAGTTCCTCCTCATTTATCTCCAAAAGAGAGAAAGGTACTCATTGAGAAAACCTTTCCTTTCTCATGGATTGTAGGCTATCTATTATACATTGGACTAGACCATGTCATGAGGAGGTGTGTAAGGGAAGATAAGACATATGATATATTGTATGCATGTAACAATGAACCCTGTGGAGGGAATTTTGCAGCCAAGAGGAAAACAATCAAGATTATTAATATAAGATATTACTGGCCCACACTTCATAAGGATGCAGCCATATATGCAAGGAAGTGTGATAGATACCAAAGGATGGGATGACCAACATCTGATGAGATGCCTCTTCACCCACAGGTAGTCATCACTCTATTTGATAAATGGGGACTAGATTTTGTAGGTCCCATTGATCCTCCATCAAATGGTAAATCCTACATCTTGGTTTGCATTGACTATATGACCAAGTGGGTTGACGTTAAAGCTATGAAGCATAACAAATATAACAAGGTTCCATAATTTCTTTATGAGGAAATATTCACTTGTTATGGGGTCCCAAGGGAGATAGTGATTGATCAAGGGGTTCAATTTACATCAACCCTTGTTATAGCACTAGTTAGTGAATATAATGTGAGGCACATGAAATCTACCTCTATCATCCTTAGGCCAATGGCCAATTTGAGGTGACCAACAGGGAAATTGAGGTAATTCTGACCAAAACAGTGGCTATTCATAGGAAAGACTGGGAAAATAGGCTTCCAAAAGTTGTCTGGGCCTATAGGATCACCTGGAAAACAACCATAGGCTTCACTCCTTTTGAATTACTGTATGGGAAGACAACTATGATGCCCATTGAATTTGAGCATAAGACTCTTAGGACTACACTAGATCTTGGGATGGACATATATAAGGCACAAAAGGATAGAATCATGCAGTTGAATGCTTTGGATGAGATGAGAATGATAGCCCTGCATCATACTAAGGTAGTGCAAAATCAAAGAGTCAAATGGCATGATAGGTACATAAAGGAAAAGAAGTTCCAACTTGGTGACTGGGCACTCCTTTATGACTCCAAGTATTAAGATAATGCAAGAAAAATGCAAACTAGATGGTTGGGACGGTATGAAGTTGCATAAGTCTTTCCCAACGGTGTTGTACAACTCACAACCATTGACCCTGTTAGATTCAAACTTTTGGTCAACAATCATTGTCTAAGATTGTATCATAAGCCAATGTCCAAGGAGGAATTCATGTAGCAATTTAACTAGCACCTAGCCTCTAAACTTCCTGTAGCCGAAGGAAGCGGACCTAGTGTCCCTCCTTTTGACTGGTCCAAGTACACATGCAATCACTTCATAATAAAGATTTCCACTTTTGTGGGAATCCACTTCTTCATTAATCCACCCATCCGTCCATCCATCTCCACCTTCTCTCTCTTCCATAACTCCACCATCACTCCACTTCGCCATCACTTCATTCCTTCACCACTACATTAATTGCTTAACCATACTTTTTAAAGGTAACCGGTACTTTCTCCATATTCTTTGCAAAGAAACTCCATGTTTTTAGGTACGTATGTGACAATTTATTATCTCTTAATTACCTTTAGTGCATTTCTTTAATTACTGTAATTTAATGTGGATATTTCACATAGCATAAAATTGTACTTTACCTTGTCAAATCATAATTACCACTTAGCCTATGTAGACACATGCTGTAATTTAGGTTGGGGGGAGTGTCAACTCACAAGTCCACGTGTCATCCATGTCAAAAAATTTGAAATAAGCTAATTTGAATGATAGATTGAAATGACGACTTGCATGTGTGAAATGTCACTGAACTGCTGCCATTTGTTTTGATAATACCCTTCATTTATTGCTCTTTATTGTCTCGTCACAATCTTAAACGTCACCCAAAAAAGGTAAATTGGTGAGCTACATGACATTGGCATCAACACTACAGAAGAATTGTAGGAAGAAGTTGGGTTTTTCAGAGAGAGATTGCAGGAAAATGAAATTTAGCTAAAGTGCTTGTTTGATTGTAGGAAACTGAAACAATGGGAGGTCAACTAATTAGGAATTAACCCATGGTTCATGATGTGGTAATGTAGGATGCACCTTCTCTAGTAGAGTTTAGAAATTGTGGGTGGCTAGATTATTTCTTGAAACTTGATAGCTACAATGATGACATTGCGCAAGAATTTGCACAGACACTATCTGAGGGGAAGGAAATGGTAAAAGGGTTAGAGGTGATCGCTACTAAGGAGAGAATTGTAGAGATCACAGGTTTACCTGTCGATGGAGAGCCATACCCTACTACCAGAGATGCAAGGTTAGCTAGGGTTGAATTTACTCAACCCAGTGACCCTCCATTGGTTATGGATAAGCAAGGTACAAAGAGAACTTCTCTACCAGAGCCATGGAAACAAGTAGCTGTCCACATTGTCAAGTATATTACTTGTGAGGGTCGCTAGTCATGCCTCCATTCTGTACACTTCAAGCTTCTAAACCATATGAGGCATGGAAGAAGAATGAACATGCCCAATGTGCTATACCACCTCCTTACCATCATGGCAACCAAAACAAAAAAAGGTAGGGATAATTTTGTCTCTCTCCATTGTTTAATAAAATTGTTAGTAGAGAAATCTTTGCAAGAGGTGTCTAAAATGACATGGGAGGAATTTGTAAATATTGATCAATTTAGACCAGAAAATGTGTGTCCTAGAGATCAATCTCAACCTCGTAGGGCTAGTAGGGAAGAGAGTGTTCCTAAAACTACTCCTGGAGCATCAACCTCTGGTGCAAACCCTAGTTCAAACCCACTTGTAGTTGAGCAAGCTATAGAAATTGGTTCTTCTGAGTCAGAATATTCAGATGAGGAAAGTTCATCCTCATAATTTGATGTTAGTGCTCTTCCCAAAACCCCAATTCAAACTAGGGTTGCCCTTAGGAGAGAGGAGGAACAAATGAAAGAAGCATAAATGAGAAAGGGGAAGGCCAAGAAGCAAACGGTAGAAAAAGAAACACCAAACCATAGGAAACGAAAGGTTGATAACACTGTTCTTCCTATAGCTGAAGAAAAAGATAAAAACCCCCCTAAGAAATCAAAACTAGCTAGGCTAGCCATTGGTGTACCTCTAAAGAGAAGCCCTAGGCTTAGAAAATCATCTAGGGAGGAGATAGAAGCCCCAATGGGGTAGGTGAATGATGAGGAAAAATATATTTTTGAGGAACAAGCAAATATCAGAATAGCAGAGCTTACTGCCATTGCAAAATAGGTTGGGAATCAATAGCAAAATAGGTTGGGAATTAAGAACAAGATGAGAATCTAGAGCTCCTGTAGCCAGAGCAGGATGAACAACTAGAATCACTACAACTAGTGTTATTTGAACAACAAGAATCAGTGCAAAGGAAGATTTTGGTAGGAACACATAAACCTCCTATCTTTTCATGGAATGATGTAGCTCTAAAATTATGGAATGAGATGCAAAGAAAAGAGGAGGAATGGAAAAAGGAAAAATGCAAGCTACAGGGTGAGATTAAAAATAAAAATAAAAAGATTGAAGAAAAGAATGATACAAAGATTGAAGAAAAGAATGCAAAAATTGTTGCCTTGAAGGAAAAGGTAGACAATGTGGTAGATTTAATACCCAAAATGCTAGCATGTAGGACTCCTCATAGAGTGTATGCCTTGCATTTGAAGGAGCAAAATCTTTCCTTTAAACTATCAAGGATTATTTTAGGTTTGAGTCCTCTTGACACTCCGCATGAATTTTTCTAGGCTTATTAGTTTGCCCCTCCTAATGTTAAAAATTTGTTGTGTGAACTATATCTGCATAATTATGTTGTGTCTGGTGATCATGATTGGAACCCACTACTGTATATTGGGGATCTGCATTTAAGGGAATTTATGTCTTGGATTCAGAATGAAATTAGTTGGGGACAACAGTATAGAACTTATAGGGAAAGGGAATTTCATACTCCCTTGCCTCTCAGGGCTGAATCTAGTAACCTTGCAGATATTTTCCAGACATGGCATAGAATTCTTTATCTCCCAAGCTACAAGAATAGGTTTATGCTTGATAGAGAAGAAACCTACAAGGAATATGAGAAGGTAGCTGAAACTACAAGAAAATCAGGAATGGGGTACCTAGTGCAGAGGTGGAACAGTTTGCCAAAAGAATTGAATCAAGCTAAACCCCACTCTTTACAGAACTCTGCTGCAGCATGCAAAGAGTTGACAGGTACATATAGATTGGAAGATTGAAACAAAAATTTTGGCTTCCATTAACATTTTAGCCACCTACACTATTGTGGCCTGTGCCAGACTACAAGTTTTACCAGTATGACATAGTTGTAGAAAGGGAAAGATGGAATAGACTGGAGAACAAACAAGGATTCTATTGGGATCCTAATTTAGACACTGCAGAGACCGATGTGGGATAGTTGGCAATTGGTGACTTTAGGGCATTGACTCGGAAAAAGAATAGTTCTCCTTCTGCTGGAGGACCAACAAAAAGTTAGGTTGGGGGGAATGATGAGCCCAATTAATGGCTCAATTTTGATAGGATCTATAATCTATTTTTGGTTGCTATCATAGACTTTGACACTCAGTTGTTGATATTTTCCTTAAAATCATAGACCTTGGGAATAAGTTTATCCTTGTGACTTTTAATGACATTATCATGCTATGTGAATTATCTATGTTGATTTTACAAGTGATTGAATGAATGTTACTAAGGTAGTTATAGATATACAATTGTTTATGTGTGCTAATGTTATTATGCAGGTTTCCACTAAAATGTTGATGTCAACGAAGCTTGCAAAGTGGGAGAAACTCTTGCCAGCTGGTCGGTTACCAAGAAATTCAAGAAGATGATCATTAAGAGGTCAAGGGGGATAACTCTCATGGAGGGAAATTCCTAATTCAAATAAAAGAGTGTAACTACCTTTTTAATGGTCATATTCGTTTGTTGAGTAAATATAGGAAGTGTGTTGTGCTAGATTCCTATTGGAGCAAGTCTTCTTTGACCAATTTAGCGCATGTATAACTTCCTCCATCTTTTTCTATTCTTTCAATAAGTGGCATCCTCCTATTTTGATGGAGTCGACTGCCTAGGTAGTTATGGTTAATCAATAGTTTTTCTCTCTATTAAATAATGGTCAAATGCCCCTTTTGATAAGGTTGGATGTTCTAAGTTTGTATTCACATTTTCCAGTTTTAGTAATACAATTATATTGCGGAGATATTGTAATCATGCTTTCAAGAAATAATATGATATTTTTTGTTGCTGCATTTGAGTTAGTTTAATGGAGACTCACCCAAGGGGGCCCACTTGGTAAGAATTCCACCTATTTAATTTAGGAGTTATTTTCTGTTCAGTAGTTAGTTTCAATTTCAACAATTGTATGTTCCTGCAGCCACTGAAATTTTGTTCTGTGACTGTTCCTCTAGCCAAAGCAAACAAAGTAGTTTCCTGTTTGTTTGCTAAGATTTCCATTTCTACCTTTCATTTCTAGTCTAATTGTTAATGCTTGGTGTAGATGTTTATTCATGCTCAGTATTTAAGTCGATTTATTTCCAACATTTCATTTCTAGCATTATTTCTTTGCTAGTTTATGGATGACTGCAACAGAGTCCTAGTGCACATACAGTGTTGACCCATTTCAAGTTTATGTCCCTGGGTTGACAAATGAAATGCACCTTCATGATGAGTGAGATAGATACTTAGTGCATATGTCCAATCTCTAAGTCACAACTCTAAAAGCTTAGTTATTAAACCATTAAAGGAGGCCAACAATATGCACATCCAATTATTTTTATATAGGGGTCATCTCTCCACACCATCTTTTCCAACTCCGCACGGGTTTCTCCGATCACCACATCAACTTTCCATGCACCACACATCTGACAGTAATTGGTATGGTAGTTTTTATTTTCTTTTGCATTTATTATGTATGTTTATTTTTCTTTGGAAACTTGTGACATGCCTCGCAGATAGGTCCTTGCTTAGCTGGAGGGAAAGTATTCCTATGTCATCCATCGTACTCCACCATCCCATCTTATCTCCCATTTGAACCAAACAATTATTTTAATTATTTTCCTGAATTGATCATTGCTTGCCTTAACTTTTCATCGTACTTCATAGTCATTATTCTAGATCACAACCCACTTACCTATCACTTTGCTATAATTATTTCCTTCTGAACAATTTTACATGCCTACTTACTAGATCTATTTTACGAGTTACCATTTTTGTAATAACCAAATTTTTTGAAAATTGTCTTTGTGTTAGTAAGTTGCCTGGTTTATTACAATAGAGACTTCCTAGTACATTCATGGTAGAAGACCATCGTCCCTTGTGAGAGCCCATGTCCATGGAAGAATTGAGAGCTTACTAGGAGGCCTATAACTTTTTTAAGAAGGTACAATGGGATGTTTA
>VDFB02325618.1:0-47911 GCA_007258455.2 Sequoia sempervirens
TTCATAAGATCTTAGAAGATTACATTGATGGCATCTTGGCTAAATCCATAACTTTCCAAGATCACGTTAAAAATTTGTCTTATCTTTAAAAGGATTTGAATCTATAAGATGAGTTTGAATCCTCTTAATCGTATCTTTAACATAGATGCCAAAAAACTACTAGGGTTTATCATCTCTCATTATGGGATCGAAGTCAATACAAACAAGATCAATGCAATCATTAACATACCTCAACCTAAGAACATCTCTCAACTTCATAGTTTACAAGGGAAGATTTAGGAAATTCATATATTCATATCTCAATTGGTTGATCGTACCCTTCCATTTACACGTTTGTTGAAGAAATATGTTTGCTTTTGGTGGGATGATAAATGTCAAGAGGCTTTTTAGTCCATTAAAAACTACTTGGACAATCCTCCCATCTTAATGATTGTTATGCAAAATATACTCTTTCTATTGTATATTTCAGCATTGCCTCATGCTTTAGTAGCTTTAGTAGCTCATCATGATGATGATGGTAAGGAAAGAGCATTCAATTACATTAGTTGTGTTCTAGTTGACTATGAAACTCACTACTTTGTAATGGAAAAATAATGTTTTTCTCTCATATTTGTGATGCAGAAGTTGAGACACTATCTTCTCCATGTAGAGACTCATGTAAAAGTAAAAATTTATCTTCTTAAGCACTTGTTTTCTAGGACTGATCTCTCTAAAAGGCTAGAAAAATGGGTGATGTTGTCTAAGTTTGATCATAAGTTCGTTACTCAAAAATAAATTAAAGGTCAAGTTGTCATTAATCAGCTAGCGGAAGCTCCCTCACCTAATCTAGACCTATTCTTGGATGAATTTTTTTTTACTTTAAATCACGATCCTACATGGGAAATGTATTTTGATGGATCAAGATGTAAAACTACCTCTGGAGCAGGTATAGTTCTTATCTCAATTGAAGGAAATGTGATTCCTCTTTCCTTGCGGTTAGAGTTTCATTATACAAACAATATTGTTGAGTACGAAGCCCTCATTGTTGGCTTGCATGCCATGATATCCTCTGAAACTAACCATATCCATATTCATGGTGACTCTAAACTAATTGTCAATCAAATCATGGGAATGTATCGAAAAAGTAGTGTAAGCTATCTTAGTATTGAGATTTGGCTTTATCTTTGCTTATTCGTTTCACTTTCTATACCATTGACAATTTTCCCATGAGAGAAACCATCATGCAGATGCAATGGTGAGTGTTGCTTCCCTTGTACTCCCTGACTCTAGTGTAGATGAGTACCACTTTATGGTCCAAATAATCCACTCTCTTACTATCTTAAATAAACCTAAACTTGATAGTCTTATGTGTGTACATATAGAATCAGGAGAATGGTATCCACATATCTATAATTATCTAAAAATTGGAAACTTTCTTGATGATGCAAGTAAACTGTTCATATTCAAATATGAAAGATTTCAACCCAAATTATATCGTCCTATTTAACATCCTTCATCGCAAATCTTATAATGGTCTTCTTCTTTGATGTCTCACTAAGGCTGAGATACCCCTTACCCTTCAAGAAGCCCATTCTAGCTCTAGGGGTGGACATTTTGGTGGTAAATCCTTAGTGCATAAATTGACACACATGGGATACTATTGGAAAATGATGGAGCAATACTCCACCTTTATCAATAAATGTCCTTAATGTCAACGTATTAATCTTATTCAATCTTCTGCATAGGAACTTCATACTCAAGCTTCTCCTTGGACTTTTCAAATATGGGGCTTCGATATGATTGGAAAGATATCTCTCCCTTCTTCTAAGGGACATACCTTCACCATAATAGCAAAAAATTACTTCATGAAGTGGGTTGAAGCTACTTCACTTCAATCTACTAATGTTGAAGCAATCTGCAACTTTCTTCTAAGCAACATAATTTCTCACTTTGGATTGCCTTCTACCCTTATCTCTGATAATGGAACACCTTTTAAGAACAAGGAGGGAAAACAATTCTTGGATAAATTTCATATTCAACATCAATTCTCTATACCTTATTATCCTCAAAATCCAATGGCCAAGCTGAAGCATCGAATAAAATTATTGAGCAAATATTGCACTAGACAATAAATAAGCATGGTAAAGATTGTCATACTCAATTGATTTACATGTTGTGGTCCTACCACATGAGTGTTTGTATGGCTAATGGTACTACCCATTACAACCTTGTGTATGGTATCGATGCTATTATGCCTTTAGAGTTGGAAATTCCATATTTACGCATTTCCCTTAAAGGGTTGATTGATGATGACACTTATCATGTCAAGAATTTAAACCAACTTGAGTTGCTCGATGAGAATCAATCAAAGGCCCTTGAGCACCTTCAGGCTTATAAAAAATCTTTATCAAAGCATTAAAATCAAAATGTTCTTTCTCGTACTTTCAACATTGGCAATCTCATTCTTTACGAGAACTAGAGAAACATAAATACGCCACTCGACCAAAAGGGGAAATTTAGTCCTAATTGGTTAGGTCCATACATAATTACCTTTGTTTATGATTTTGGTTCCTATGGACTTTTCGAAATGGATGTCATACCACTAAAGGAACTAGTCAACACTATGCACTTGTATCCATACTATGCATAGAATTCCTCTGTGTCATGTGCACGACACTCGAATCTTCCGAGAATCAAAGTATGTTGTCTTATGACATTCCTTCATCAACACATTCTTTGTTCATCGTGTTATAATGCATACATGTATAGCTAATTTCTTTAAATAATAATTAAAAGTATGTGTGTTTTATTAATTATTTTCTTATGTATATGCAATGTATTTATTTTAGCATGTTTCATTCATTTATTAGCATGTTTTATTTCCATGTACATCTATATCATTATACCCTAGAAGATCATCATAGTATTTGATTAAGCATATGTATCATATGTGCTTAATTAAATCATGATAGCATCTAATCTAAGCATATATCAACATGCATCCATAACATACATGAAATTAAAAGCATATATCAAAACATGTCATAGTCAAATCAAAATCTCATATATATGTATAAATGTCTCAATGTACATGTGTTGTCATCACTACAACAAAATGTGATTTTTGTATACATGTATATGACTATATACATCCAAAAATGCTATACATCGTGTATATGTCTATATAAAAAATGTCTATACAATACATATATCTTTTTCCTATCTTCCTGGAGTGTGGGTCTTGGAGCCCTCTCGTGCAGGTGGATCTAGATCTGATCGCAATGGTTGGTAGATTGATACATAGGACTGAGATCAAGAAACTAATCTCGAGATTGATGTACATAGTCCTCTCAACTCCCCTCTTAGTCCTACAATCTGCTCCCACAAAGTGTCCTCCTTCTCCCTCACCGTCGCGACATCATCCATGAGTTATCGCACTCAAGGATGATCAAGGTCCATAGGGACGTTGGTCTGTGCAGCCTCAACCTCCCTCCTGAGCTCCTCAACCTCACTTTGAAGGGTGTTATGTGTCTACTTAGCACTCTCTACCCTCGTCGTGACAAGGTCTCACTCAATAAGGACGGTGTGAAGCTCCACCGCTCTATGGTCCCTCTAACCCGTCATCATCCTTGTTACACCTCGTTGTGTTACTACTAATTTACTTTTACCTAGTTGGGTGAAAATGCTTTAAATGAGTGTATTTATGCTTTATGTGTTTTGGAAATATGAAGAATAAATTATTTAATTTGATGTTATATGATGATTCTAATTGTGAAATATATGATGCAAATTAATGTATTGTTTTCAACTAACTACTATTGCAAAGTGCTAAGATGGATGTAGGAATAGAATCAAGCCTCCAGAAGAGAGGTGAAGTATCACTCAGGAGAAGAACTTGGTCTAGTAACCTTTTGATAAGACCTAAATTGAGCTTTCACACACACACTTCTAATTTCGTTGAGTCGGGATAATAGCTTGGGAAATAGTAAGTTACCTCTAGTCTTGTTTGACTATGATTAGAAGTAGTTAGGGTTTTATTTGTGAACATTCTTGCTTTGAGGGATTAAAAATGTTGAGTTTCTTTATGTTGAGTGAGTTCTTTTTTATGTGTTTATATTTAATCAATAGAATATATACATAAAATGTATATATATGCATATGTCAATGATAAACTCATACACATGAGTAAATACATGCATGGTATACGTAAATAGACGTATCTACGCATGATCATGGATGGATTACCCATATGCATGGGAATATCAATCAGAGAAAGGTGACATATATATACATATATATATATACACTTCGTGTATATATGTCAATTGATATGATTGTGAATATATGTGTTTAAATATCAAGCCATGATATATATAGTATATGAATATATATATTAACATATGTGTATATATTGACGAAAACAATATGTCCATACACGTATATGAATATATATACATATGTATAAATAAAAGTATATATTCGCATGCATCAATATGTGAACTATGAGAATATGTGTATACATTTTTGTATATCGAACAATGCATTCTATAAGCTTGTAAGTTGAGATATATATATACACACATATACATACATGCATATTATGTTATGTATATATATATTATATTATATATATATATATATATATATATGTTAATGATATCAAATAGTGCATAAATATTATAAAGTGCATAATTTATATTGAACATGTACAATGCACAACATATACATATATCATATGGCATTGTTAATAAAGGGAATTGTGCATCAATATGGGCGGCGCATAAACATTTATATTGTGGCAAATATTTAAATGTTATGTGACATATAAACATTAGCAGCAAAGCGCATGAAACCAAAGGCAAACCAACATGTAATTCAATTTTTCAAAGACTAAGTCAAAAATGCAAAGGAAAAGTGAATACTCACACACATGAAACTTTGACCTGGTCATAAGCAACAACGACCAAAGGAATAGGGCACATAATATAAATTTGGCACCAATTTATGAATAGTATGAGCCAAATAGAAGTCTAAACTGCAATATGAATTCTTGCTTATGAAGCAAATCAAAAATAAGAGAATTGGTCAAATGATAAGCTGGGAAAATAGAGTCGACCTGTAGAAGACAATTACCTTGCATTTCTTATTATCATTCTTTCTATCCATTTGAATAAGCGACTCATTCCTCATGGTAAAACCTAGCTGTGTATGTGTTTACCATGGAATGATCTAAGCTGCCACCTTTTCTTTTTCTTGTTGAATCGAACCTTTTGGATTGAGAAGTGTCATCTTTGATAGCCTGTTTCTAACCCACAGTTGCTCACTTTGGTGTATAAATAGAGGTGTTTTATACCTCATTTGGGATGCATATCTACATTCTTGCTATTATTTTCTGAGTTCTTATTTTCTAATTTTCTAAGTGGAGAGAGAGAGTTTGAGAGAGAATTTTATTAGAGTTCTTGAGAGAAATTTTAGAAAGGAAGAAGTGATAGTTGCTAAGTTGCAAGATAATTGGGAAGGTTGAGCTAGGAAACCAATTTGGTCAATTGGAGTATTGCATAATCAGGCATGCTAAATTCTACTCTTTTATACTTTATTTGTATTCGGAAAGATTGTGTGACATTGTTTTCCTTATTTGGGAAATTTGTTTATTTGCTTATTAGGGAAAGGTTATTCTCTAATTTGTTTGAAAATGAAAGACTCTCGATAGTCTAGGGAACATATTTGTTTGAGTGTATGCATTTATTCCATATTAAGGAATGGGTTTTTTTAGAGGGTTTAAAATACTATATTATGGATAGAGCTTATATAGCTCAAGTTTAGCTTACGTTGAGTCTTGAGTTACTTTGATTTACTTAGTAGAAGTGTCTTAGTTAACATAGAGGTTATAGGTTATTCCTGGGGTTAAGGTTACTCCATGGTGTAAGGGGATAGCCTAAGCATAGGTTATGAATGGTCAATACAAATCGAGTTAGGAAGGTGGGTGAATTATATGACGTTCACTCGAAGTATTAGGTGATGAATACTTTGGCCAAAGTAGTGTAAGTTGTCACTATTTACACTGTCAATTATTGTCTTCAAGGTTTACATACTAGGTAGTGAGTGTCATATGTGTAGGTTGTAGCCACTATGTGATAGATCTAGATATGTAGGACACAACACCAAGCTCATGGAAGGTCAATATTATTATTATGAGGTTACCAAACCATTCTCTTCGTCAAAGGGTAGGGCCATCTACCAAGTTTGGTGGATGTGCGGGGGACCGCAGTTAGTCCAAGGTTAGAGGAAAAGTGCTTGAGTGATGCTTCTCCTCATTAGTAGGTGACCAAGATTTGATGGAGGGCGCCTGGACCATTTGTACTTCTATTGCTAGTAAGCTCAATGGAGCCTTGTATGCATTTTTGTATCCATTACTATGGAAAGATTGTAAAAGAGAAATATTATCATATTATTATGTATTATGAAATCAATACATTGGAAAGTTGCAATACTTTGATTCAATGCAATCTAAAAGTTTGGAAAGATATTTGTTTCAAATGTGCATGTTATCTTTATATTTGAAAAGAAAAATTTCATTGCTCACAATGGTTAGATGCTTAAATAGTTTACTTGAGGTTCAAACATAGGAAATTTATTGTGTAGAACAATGGATATGTTACAGCGCTAAGCTCAAACTCTCTTTGTACGATCTCCACTTGGGTCTCCTTGTACACCATCTTGAGCCATGCTATAGGATCAAACAACTTGAAGTGGCTCTCGATCGTCTACTGTGGCCAGTAGGCATCCAGGATAGGACCCCGAGTTTGCACCGTTGGTACCATCTCCACCAGTGCTCAGTTGAAGAAGTCGATTCACTCTCGTGTGAAAACTACAAGCATAGAGAATGGTACATGTATCAGTACCACATCATGATAATATTAATATAATCATAAAATTGAAAGCATATCTAAATCATAAACCAACTCATACCTAGATTACCAGCTCACTAATTAGGATCCATAAGTGTGGCCCCGCTCCTCAAGGCCCCCGATGTCCCTATCACCACAATCAATGATACCCCCGCCTGCGCAACCTGTGGTGTGGAAATGTTAGGATGAGCACCTGATAGTGGGAGGACCGAGACAACAGGGACTAATATTGGGGATAACACCCTCTGTCGCCTCCTAGGTCTCTCCTTTGTTGCCTCATGTGCCTCCTCTTGTGGGCTCTCCTCTCCATCAAACCCCTAAGTGCTTGGGTATCCTTTGATAACATCCTCAAGTAAGATAGGAGTAGGACCCGCTATCTCCCACCATCATTTGAATCCATTTGTGACCCAGATATCATCAATGTCCAGCACAGGTGGATCATCATTGTCATTGTTGCCCGCCTCACTCGGTGCGACGTCCCTGATGGTAGGAAGGGGAAGGTCCCCAAGCCTGATGGGACTTGTGAATGATCTAATATATTTCGGTACAACACGAGGAACCATTTGCACCTGTTTGAACTGTCTCATGGAGTGTCTCCAATAATATGGTACTATAATATGATCATGAAAACCTGTTAGGAATTGATAATGTTACATGTGTGGAAACTATGTCCTATTGGTGGGCTATTGGTCCATCCTCCGATAGGACTGCCATACAACATTGTCGAACACTAGTTGGTCCACGATCTGTCTCCATAATAGTATGTCCCCAAATCTCCATTATGGAACCAATGGATGTGTGTGTGCTTGTGGCAAGTCATGTGTGATATGTTGGGGAAAACTGATCAACTAAGTGTAGGTGATATGCTCAAACACCCATAGTTGAAGGAACGTGTAGTCATCAATATATGGTATTCATAATCCACATATTGCCTAAGGTCATGGTACAATTGGGCCAACATGCTCTGACCCCAAGTGAATACGGTGCCCCTCTCCATTTTTCAGACATATCGAATGAGGCCTACATGTATGTGGGAGCCTCATCTATCTGTGGCAATTCTAAGTGCCACTATCTCAATCATGATGTGATGCACTAGGGGAATTGCCACTCGTCCTTTCTCTAACGATATCAAGTAGATGTGCCCTTCGGTGTCTGAAGGAATCACTTCACCAATGCAATGCAGATGGATATCTTGGACATACCAAGTTATCTACGGCTCATCAAATGAAATCCTCTCCCATCAGATAAGGAGGCGCAAGATTCTGTAGACGTCCATCAGAGTGATCATCATATCCCATGTAGGGAGATGAAACAACATGGTGTCAGTATCCCACCTCTCCATCAATGCCATAAACATCATCGGATAAAATCTCATCTCTAACATCTCATAAATCCACTAGAGTTTGACTCGACGAAGTAGGCTTTGTTCATGTATTGTAACGTCTCCTATGCAACTGTGTAGGAATGATAAGATGAGGCTATTGATATACTCTCAAACATCTAGTAAGCTCTACAAAAATGCAAATTTTTCATACAAAATCCTACATCTTTTCTATCTACATCTACTCTAAACATATCAAATGTCGAATTCTTAACATATTTTTCAATTTTCACTTTTGAAATGCTAGCATGCCCTCCTAGACGATAGCACATCCCTAGGATGCCAACACACAAAGAGGATGCCAACGCGAGACCATCCCTTGGATGAATGCACAGGGTCCTAGAAACTAGCATGGGTCTCAGACGTCGGCATGCACCTGGGATGCCTACGTTGCCCTAAATTTTCCTACTAAAATAAAATGCATAAAATAAAGTGAATTTAAATTTTTTTGGCCTACCTCATCTAGGGGATCGCCTCTCTCCATGACGGTGTGAAGCTTCTCTATGCATGATGGCCTGAACTCTTGTCGGTGAGGCATTTTTTCTAAAGCTTTATAGAACTCTGAGCAAAAATCCTCATCTCGAATAGTGAAAATGACCCCTTTGGGGTCCACCTTTTGAGTATATAGTCAAATTTTTGCCTAATTTTGAATTTTTTATGGCAGTTCCTATGAACACAAAACCTACACAAACTAACAAGAGGTCAACAAACAAGTTTCAAACATGTTAGAAAGCAAATCCAATGTTTCCTATGAAATTCTTTAACCAAAATCGCTAGAAAACATGAAATAACAAGAAATTGAACAAAATAAAGCATGTAATCTAAATAAAATCGGCTAAACCTCCATCCCATAGTGGGAGTGGTGCTCCTTTGATGTGGAAAGAAGCCCTTTCCCAATCCCTTTGATAAGCTTGAGTGTAGATGATCTAAGTGTAAAATTGACTATAATCTAGCTGAATTGTTTGAAGATGATGGAAAGTGATGATAGCTATGAAATAGAATGCCTATAGTGATAATACTCTGAGTTGTGGATCATATTGTGGATAGAAGTGGCTTCTATTTATAGATTGAAGGGTTGGAGAATGGAGAGATGGGAAAAATGTGGGACTAAAGAAGAGCCAATGATATTGTGACACTTGTTACATGGCTAGTGGAGGAAGGTGGAGCACATTCTGGAGAATATGCATGGTTAATGCATGTGGTTGAGGATTTGAGAGGTGTAAGAGAGATTAATGCATTTGTAAGAGGCATTAAATGAATGTGGTTGAGATGTTTTGGAGGGAAATTGTTTGGGCAAGAAAGTCAAATAAATGGAGTTAATGAAGGAATATTCCATTAGAATATGCCTTTGTGAGGGAAAATGAGATAATTAGTTAATTAAAGAAATTGATTTTTATGTGCAACTAGGGTAGTTGACCATGGGTTTGCTTTGACCAATGTTGAGTCAAAAGCTAGAGAAATGAGGGATTAGTATTAGGAGTTAATTAATTTAGGATTAATTCACTTGGATGAAATTAGTTGTTTTATGACATTTAATTTAAATGTTTGGGTTTATTTAAATCAAATGAGAGGATGTTAGAACATTAGTATTTTAATTAAATATATTGATTTATTTAATTAAAAGAGATGATATTAGTTAGTAGAAAATGAATTAATCAAATAAACTTAGTTACTTGATTAATAGCAAAAATAATGTTAATTTGAGCGTCTACATTTTTCCTCTCTTTGAAGCAATGTACTTGTTGTGTTGGTTCAAAGAATGACGTCACCAAGATCGAAATTCAAAAAAAAATCTTTTTTTTGGATGCCCCAATGTTGCCCCAGCGGAAAGAAGTACGCTGCTACACTACCCCCTTGAGAGATCGAGCAAAAATTCCAATTTGTAGGGTCCATATCGCGACAAATATGCTTTATGGATGTATGAATGGTTATGATGATGATGCAAATGAGATGGATTAAGATATTTAGAATAACAAATCTATATTATCCTATACAACTTAAATGATAATGCAATGCATGTGAGATGGATGATGTTTCCTATTGTGATGATATGTATGATTATGTAGGATGAGTATGCTGATGTTTTATGAATGCAAGATGGATGCATTGATGTAATGATACCATGTTATCATGAAAGAGGATAGAAGAATGAGAGGGATCAACCCTTGATTCTGTGAAGATGCATGAGAATGAGAGGGATCAACCCTTGATTCTGTGAAGATGCATGAGTCCAACAAGTCTATGAGTCGTCAAGACTTTATTAGATATGATGATGAGTGATGGTGATTTGCTTATCCAAGGATGGGGGAAGTAAAGAGCACAACTTTCCTTATTTTTGATTACACACATAGATACAATGCATCAAGGTATAGAAATCCAGGATGGCGTTGTACCTAGTGAGATGGACTTTGACTCGACAATCAGATAGGAGTATCCCTGTTCACACTTGACATACTAAACCTTATTAGGATGTAATTTAGATATTTCAAATATCTCAAACCAAAACATAGAAAGGCCAAAACCTCTCAATATAATAGTCAACAAAATACTTAAAACACCCTCCCTACAAACCAAACAAAGTAAGCATGACCGAAGTTATTTTACAAGAATATCCAACAAGCACAACAGATAAAATATAATGATCAATGCCCCATTCCTTTCTCTCTAAATAATTTTGATTAGACATCATCAAGAGGTCATTGGAATGAGCACACTAAGATAAATCAAAAGAAAATATCAAGCAAACAAACAAGCCAATGTTCTTCATACCTCTATCCAAGACTAAACTACAGTGATGCCTGATGTTGATGCCCATTGTAGGAAGGACGCGTCCTAGGACATGATGTTATCAGATGATTTTGAGACTAACGGGATGATGGGCTATTGATACAAAGAGTTAACCAACTTATTTACCTACTGACTGAGTCTTGAGACCTTGACGTTTGAGTTTTCACTTTTAATGTGCCATACTTGTTTCTGATTGTTTTACCAAAGGTTGGGAGTGGCGATCATTTATTATGAGCGAATGTTTATTGCAAGTGATTATGAAGTGGGATGGATGATTTTTGGTTTTTTGAATGTTTTTGGTATTTTGAAATGTTTTGAGGCTATTTTTGGTATTTTTGAGATGTTTTAAAAATGTTTTGATTTTCAATTTTTTTAATGTTTTTGGTGTTTTCTAATATTTTGACCAAGAACCTAACCTAAGGACCTATCTTAGGGGCCTCGGGGGTTGATCAAAGATTAGCCTTTCCTATGCTATACACCTAGAGACCACGTAGTTTGACTGACACAAACTCATTTATTGATGAGATATGAACACATGGATTGTCAATTTATTGTGACAGATTCCTAAAGGACTAACCTAATGTGTCCTCGGGGGCACATCATGATGGCCTTGCCTACGTTCAAGCTTAGAGACCGTAGTTCGACACAACAACTCTATTTTTACTTTTTTTATTTTACCTATTTTTGGATTTTTGAATGTTTTGGATGTTTTCGTTTTTTTATTTTTAAATGTTTTTGGATTTTTTGACTTTAAGGAATATTTCAAGAATATACACGAATTCAATCCAATGTAGGTATAAGAACATGCCCCCAGCATGATACGATAGACTACTTCGATATGTGTAGGACAAACTGACCTTAGGAATGTGTCAAGTAGTAGTAGGAGGGAACATGATACAAACACAGGATCAAGCTATGATGTGAACGTGGATGAGTGTCAGAAGGATCAATGGAATGCGATGGATGAATTATGTAGAACAAGCCATAGAGACCTTGATGGATGGAGAGTGCTTATTTACACGAGGCCCAGGGTTTCACCAAGGTACTTTCCCAAAGCCCCACCGAAGGTGGTTTTCACTAGAGGACAATTTTTTTCTTTACTATTTTCAATCCTTTTTCTAAATTTTTTGGATTTTTTTTGGATTTTTTGGATTTATACCTTGGAAGTTTAGGCATAAATTTTTTTGAGATGGGATCTATTGATAGGCTCCTGAGGGTTCACAACAGTGTAGATAGCTGATATGCTCTGATTTATAACTTGATGTGATGATGAAGGGTCCCAACTAGTTGGGTTCAAATTTTCCCTTGTTGTCTAGATTTGGTACATTTTTCTAATTCTCCTTCAATACGAGCTCTCTGACTTTAAATGAACGATTCATTAATATTTTTATTTACCATCGGAGATGGTATCAATATTAGAGGATCTCAATGGGGAGGATGGCTTCTGATCCATAGACCAGGGAGAAGGGTGTTGCGCCTATAGGCATGCGTATTGAAGCTTAGTGTTGTGTATCCTTAGCGCCTTGTCCTTGAAGAAAAGCATTCATTTAGTTGCAACTTCTTGTCAAACCTAACTCCTACTGTTCAGCTGTAGTTGAGATAGTTGGGATAGTTTTCAGCTCAAGTCTAAGTAATTTTTGTTCTAGCAATTAAATTTGTAATTGAGAAAGATCTCAGAAAAGGGCCACAATGCTCGGGATTCAATCTTTTGCAGTATTGAAAAGTGTAGCTATAACATGGTGGGTCTTGCTGAGAACACATTGCCATGAAGAGAAAGCTTAGGAAAGATTGAGATATCTATCTATTTCTTGCATCGTACCATCCTAGGAGATTACCATACTTAGTAAATAGATAGGAGTATTCTTGTTCACACCTAACATACAAAAACCTCTCTAGGATGTATTTCAGAAGTTTCAAACATCTCGGACCAAAACATGGAAAGGCATAACCTATTAATGAAATAGTCAACAAGCTATCCAAAACTCCCTCCATACACACCTACCAAAGCAAGTATGACCAAGGTTATATTGAAAGAATATCCAACAAGAACAATAGACAAAAGATAATGATCAATGCCCCATTCCTTTCTCTCTAAATAGTTTTGATTAGACATCATCGAGAGGTCATTGGAATGAGTGCAATAAGATAAATCAAAAGAATAGATCAAACAAACAAACAAGCCAATGTTCTTCATACCTCTATCTAAAGGGATGTGTTTTGTTTAGGATAAGTATCCAAAGTTTTTGCCAAAGATAATGCCCATTGTAGGAAGGATGCATCCTAGGACATGTTAGTGGATGGTGGCAAGTTGTTTTGTTTAGGATAAGTATCCAAAGTGATTGCTAAAGATAATGCCCATTGTAGGAAGGATGCATCCTAGGACATGTTAGTGGATGGTGGCAAGTTGATAGGTTGTTTGAAAGGATGTTGATATAAGGTTTGATCTTTGCATTTAAAATTTATTGTTTCGATTTTTGATTTTGCTCATTGTTGTGATTGTTTCTGTTTATTTTACCAAAGGATGAATGTGACATTTGATTTATTATGGATGATTGATTATCGTGGGTGAAGCGAAATGAGACGGTTGGATTTTTTCAAATATTTGGATGTTTTTGAAATGTTATGAGGCTATTTTTGGATTTTGGGTTATTTAAATGTTTTGTGTTTTTGTCTTGGGGTTGATCAAAAGATTAGCCTTGCCTAATTTGCTTAGAGATAAACGAGTTTATAACCATGTTTTGACTCTTTTCTAACTTTTGACCCGCTTTGGGGATTTTATATGTTTTGAATGTTTTTGGATTTTTGTATGATTTTGACATTTGGATATGGACGGTGATGATACCAGTGATCCGCTTTGATTTTGTTGTTGAAAACCAAGCTAGGGTTGATTGATCCAATTGATGGATTGATGATGATAACATTGTTGAGGATACACAACAATGCAAGGATAGTGTTAAGCAACACGAGGACTGGGAAGGATATCCGAGATGATGATTATTTGATTGGATTTGATGATCAGATTTTGAAGCTCTTTGGAACAACAAAAAATTGAATGATTTGATGTGACGTTGAAGCACACATTAAATGCGACTAATATTGATTGTTTGGATTGATGTTCGATGAAAGATAAAGCTTGATAAGGAACATCTTCTTGTCAAAATATGCCATGGGCTAGTGATTTGGATTTTTTGCTTACAAGTGTTTTGACCAATTTGATTTTACGTTTTCCCATGTTTGGATCACCACATAAGTTGGAAGATATAGATCAATAATTATTCCCGAAGCAAGATGAAAATATCTACACCTAGTGTCTAGCAATGTATGGAATGCCATGGGTGGATGTTGGGATAGGTGTATGGATGGATGGATATGGTAAGCACACAAAGGATTCCAAGGATTACTGTGTGAGAAGATAAGGTGTTCGAACAGAGGATGCTCATTTGGATAATGCTTCATGGCTCATATAATGTTGGATAGGATAGGATCAATGAAAATGACCCATGTTAAGATGTTTACCATAAGCAAGTGTAAAGTTTACACCAAACTTTTATCAAGATCAAGATAATTTGGAAGATGGATGTAGATGGATGAAAATGGATTGGATAAATGGTTCATGGATGAATGGATTTATTATGGATGAGATGGATGGAATGCTGGATTTTATTATGGATGGGATAAGATGCTTACCATCCCAAGAGATTACCATAGTTGGGGGCATATGAAACCTTATTAGGATGTACTTCAGACATTTCAAACATCTCAGACCAAAACACAGAAAGGAAAAATCTTCCAATGTAATAGTCAACAAGACATCCAAAACATCCTCCCTACAAACCGGAAGTAAAAGTGTATATTACAAGAATGTCCAACAAGCACAACAAACAAAAGATAATGATCAATGCCCCATTCCTTTCTCTCTAAATCATTTTTATTGGACATCATTGAGAGGTCATTGGAATGAGTGCAATAAGATAAATCAAAAGAAAATATCAAGAAAACAAACAAGCCAATGTTCTTCATACCTCTAGCCAAAGGGATTTGTTTTGTTTAGGATAAGTATCCAAAGTGTTTTGCCAATAGATAATGTCCATTGTAGGAAGGATGCATCCTCGGACATGTTAGTGGATGGTGGCAAGTTGATAGGTTTTAAAAGGTCATTGATATAAGGTTGATTGACATGTTTGTGAATGATCAAGTTTATTGTTTGATTTTGATTTTACATTTGAAGTTTGCTTTTGTTGATTGTTGTGGTTGTTTTTGTTTGTATTGCCAAAGGATGAAGGTGACGATTGGTTTATTATGAATGATTGATTATTGTGGGTGAAGCAAAATGAGACAGATGGATTTTTTTAAATATTTGGATGTTTTTGAAATGTTATGAAGCTATTTTTTGGATTTTGTGTTTACAATTTTTTTTGTGTTTTTTGTGTCTCGGGGGCTGATCAAAGATTAGCCTTGCCTACATTTAAGCTCAGAGACGACGTAGTTCAGATACCATGTTTTTGATATTTTCTATTTTTATGAGTGTTTTTGGATTTTGATATGATTTTGAATATATTTGGATTTTTGCATGAGTGTTTTCAAGATGGTCTAGCGCAAAAATGTGAATACCAAACCTACAAAAACTAACAAGAGGTCAAAAAACAAGTGCCAAACAAGTTAGAAAGCAAATCCAATGTTCCTTGTGAAATTCTTTAACCAAAATCACTATAAAACATGAAATAACTAGAAATTGAACAAAATAAAGCATGTAATCTAAATAAAATCAGCTAAACCTCCATCCCATAGGGGGAGTGGTACTCCTTTGATGTGGAAAGAATCCCTTTCCCAATCCCTTTGATAAGCTTGATGAAGTGTAGATGATCTAAGTGTAAAATTGACTATAATCTAGCTAAATTGTTTGAAGATGATGGAAAGTGATGATAGCTATGAAATAGAATGCCTATAGTGATAATACTCTGAGTTTGGATCATATTGTGGATAGTAGTGGCTTCTATTTATAGATTGAAGGGTTGGAGAATGGAGAGATGGGAAAAATGTGGGACTAAAGAAGAGCCAATG
Organism: Sequoia sempervirens; assembly: GCA_007258455.2. Classification (NCBI taxonomy): domain Eukaryota; kingdom Viridiplantae; phylum Streptophyta; class Pinopsida; order Cupressales; family Cupressaceae; genus Sequoia; species Sequoia sempervirens. Next base: position 16,117 of record VDFB02325618.1, read on the forward strand.
ATATTGTGACACTTGTTCATGGCTAGTGGAGGAAGGTGGAGCACATTTTGGAGAATGTGCATGGTTAATGCATGTGGTTGAGGATTTGAGAGGTGTAAGAGAGATTAATGCATTTGTAAGAGGCATTAAATGAATGTGGTTGAGATGTTTTGGAGGGAAATTGTTTGGGCAAGAAAGTCAAATAAATGGAGTTAATGAAGGAATATTCCATTAGAATATTCCTTTGTGAGGGAAAATGAGATAATTATTTAATTAAAGAAATTGATTTTTATGTGCAACTAGGGTAGTTGATTATGGGTTTTCTTTGACCAAGGTTGAGTCAAAAGCTAGAGAAATGAGGGATTAGTATTAGGAGTTAATTAATTTAGGATTAATTCACTTGGATGAAATCAATTGATTTATGACATTTAATTTAAATGTTTGGGTTTATTTAAATAAAATGAGAGGATGTTAGAACATTAGGATTTTAATTAAATACATTGATTTATTTAATTAAAAGAGATGACATTAGTTAGTAGAAAGTGAATTAATCAAATAAACTTAGTTACTTGATTAATAGCAAAAGTAATGTTAATTTGAGCGTCTACAATTCCAATTCGAATACCTTCCTATTTTTACCCTCCCAACTAGGAAAAAAACATGAGGGGGCATATATTCACACCCTTATTAGCTTTTTCTTCTAGCTCATTAATGTTTTCTTAAGCATTCTTCTTGTCAGAGTAGCTTCTTTCATTTTTGTAATTGATTTTTTTTATTTTGCAACCAAAATTTTCAAGTCAAATGTAGATTATCGTCGAACACTGGGGGCATCATCCATGTTGACCACTGTGACCTCTACAATATCCTTTTTCATGGAAATTAATGCACTTGTTGTACTTAATGCTTTACATTTGTTTAGCTACTTTAGTGTAGTTGATCCATATGAATGATCATCTCACTAAAGTGGGGGAAAATGTAGTGTGAAAAGTTGCACCCTAGGTCAATTTCACACTTACACATGGTACCTAGTGCATTTATGACAAAATCCATAATCGAGATTTCATGATTTTGATCTTATGGATAGCAATGATGAAGCATTTGTAACCTATGGTTTTGAATTTAAGAGGAAATTGGTTAGATGACATCACAACGCATAGATGTCTATGTGACATGTAAACGTCTTGCTAAAATTCGAGATTTAAAAGAGAATATTTTGTACAGTTTATTTGGGATGTGTGTCCCAACAGCCAAATACGATAGTAACGACTATTTTTCCTAGTCCAAGAACAAAACTTGCTTTTCTCTCATATTTTCACAAGTCTTCACAAGTGGGAAGGACTTTTGGACTTGGGACTCTCTATCATTCTTTTTATAACAAAAATTTGTAAAAATACTCTCATGTCTTGGATATTTGTAGCAACAAAGACTCCTCTTACACATGATCTCATCACGGCTCTCGTCTCAAGAGAGAGGCCACAACTGTCAATAATGCTCTATTGCTTGTCATTTAATCATCTCATCTATTATCATACTTAATTGATCTTGTTTAGCATCTTTTAATCATGATAGGGGTTCTCCTCCACAAAGGGAGTTTGTTTCTATCACACGTCTATTTTAATTTTGATGCATTACAACCTTGTCTGGTTGTCCATGGAGATAGAAACGCCAAAGCGGGGGTTTGACTATGGAAAACCCCTATACATCCCAAACACTTTTCCTCATCTCCATGTGTGCAGGTGCTGAATATGTTCAACCAACAAAAGATTTCATTTTGGTAGTTTCTAGGCTTTATTCGTACAAACAATAGCGTGGGTGCATAGACGTCCTCGTGATGCACTGGCATCCAAGACCAAGAATTTGCCCGACTGGTATCACATTCTATATATTCATTACTTTCCATTTATGTAAACTAAATATTTTTATCACTCTATATCTGTAAGTTATTTGTGATTTTCAATTATACTCATTGTTAAACATAACTTAGATTTTAGTTTTAAAACATCTTTATTTCCAGTTCACTTGAGTAGGGTCAATTGAGGTATTGGAGAGACAATTTTCTCCTTGAGATCCCTTTATCTTAAGGATAGAAAAATCCCTCTACGCAAGTTCTAGCAAGTAAGAACACAGGAAGAACAAATGATTTACATGAAAAACCCTTACAAGAGAAAACCATGGAAAAATATTGCTTATATATATAGATATTGTTCATAGGCTCCAAGGTCTACTTTTCTTACAAACTTCTTTTGTAGGCACCAACCCACTAGAGACACCAATCCCCACTTATAGATTTTGTAGGCATCAACCCACTAGAGACTCTAATCATCACAACTGAGCACCAAATCAGTAAGAGACACCAATCTCTTTTATAGAGAAGCACCAACCTCTAACACAAAAAACTTTCATCTTCTTGATATTGCTTCTTTAAATCATGAGAATCTGCTTCATACAATTTTCTCTTAAGTCTGTTGCAACTCTGCTCTTAGGCCTGTTATAAATCTACTCTTAGGTTTGCTCCAAGTTTTCTATAAATCACATACAAAAATCTGCATAAATCTTGCATAAATCTCCTTGAAAGTCTGCTATAAATCTACAATAAATCTCCTTGAAGGTCTACTATAAATCTGCCATAAATCTCCTTGAATTTTTTCTATAAATCTGCAACAAATCTCCTTTAAGGTCTACTATAAATCTACTCTTCTTAAATATGCTCTTCTTCTCCTAATTTCTTCTCTTAAAATGAATGATTTTGCATTGAAGAACTTGATTTCTAACCTCCAAAATAACTTGTATTTATATCCAAATCATGCACTTTACCAAAATTAGGTCAACCAAGATTTGACATAAAAAAATTTAAAATATTTAATTTCACCTTTCAAATTAGTTTGACCATATTTGATAAATACTAATTTAATGTGAGTTCAACCATCCATGGTAGATAACACTTCCTTAAGGGGTTGACCCCTTTAATTAATATTCTATTTTAATTTCTTCCTTTTAAATCTAGCACTGCCATAATTAGATGGAGGTCGGTGATAAATAAATTAAATCAAACTATTATTTTTCCTTGTCTTCAATCAACTAACTTTTCATCACAAAAGTCTTCCTTTGGCATCAATGATAATAATTATAATATTTTTTTCCATATTCCTTTGACATCCATGACAATATTTCCAACTTAACCAAGACTTGGGAAAAGGATGGAAGGATAGAGGGATTGTTTGGAAAGGAGATATGGGGATTGAGTAGATGGATGGTGATGGGAGATAAGAAGATAGGAGGAGGGATCTCCAAGGATTATGTTTCGAAGGAGTAAAATGCCTCATACTAGATGTAGTGCAATCATGGATGAAGATAATAAAGGATGTGTGATATGGAAGGATATTACATAAGGGATATGAATGGAAATGAGAGTGAGGCTTGCATTGTCCAAAGCATGCATGTATATTTTTCCCTAGCTCTCTATCAAGATCAAGGGTGAAATTGGATGATTAATTGTATAGGATGAGGGGAGATAGAATGAGGGATATAGGATGAAAGATAATAAAGGACATGGATAAGATATGGATGGAAGGAAAACATGAAGATCATTCATCAAGATCAAATATGGGAAGGGGGGATGGAGTTGAATAGGATGAAAGATATAGGATGAATAATATGGATAGCATAAGACAGGTAGGATATGTGATTTTTATAAAGATATGTATCCTTGTAAAGATAAAAGGTGGAAAAGGGAGGATGAGTTTAGATATGATGGTGGATAGGGGATGATGGATAGTGGAGGATGTGAAAATTATGTGGTATGGATGAAGCTTGCCCCAAGTGTAGAGTGCAAGATGATAGGAGATTATGTACATGATGTTTGTTTACCAAATTTACATCATGGTACTTGCCCAAGGTGCCACAAGAAGTGCTTTTCACCATTGGACTAACCATTTCTCTATAATTTTTTCATTTTTATTTCCTTTTTTTTTGCTTTTTTAGAATTTTTGGAATAGTGAGGATGGAGAAGGATGAGGTGGATTTGGAAGATAGTGTATGGATGATAGGGATATGGAGGAAGGACTTGAGCATCTATTTCTATGGATGGTATCCCTTGAAGATGTGCTCCATTAGACCATGACAATTGGATGTATGCTCATAAACATTGGTAGAATGATGGTAAGGGGGATGAAATGGATGCGAAGATGGAGAGGGATATGTATTTATGCAAAGGTTTGGATGAAATGGATGGAAGGATAAAAAAATAGGTGTTGGATAATGGATGGGTTTATGGAAGACTTGTGGATGGGTGGATGGGATTGTTGGCAATACCAACATTGGCACACAACTTGAAGGGTGGTGGAGTTGTGGAAGTGAAGTGGATTTTAGAATTTAAGATTTAGATGGAGGAGTGGATATGGATTTTGGGAGTTAGGGGCCTAAAATAGATTTGGAAGATGAAGGATTATTAAATGGAGGATTGGAGGACTTAGGAGTGGATGAAGCTATTAGATTAGTAGCTTTGGATTCTAATTTTGATTGTTTTTTGAGATGCATGGCTTCTATGAGTAGTTTGGGAATCCACGTGAACTTTTATTTTTTCTTGATAGTTCTTTGTGGTCTTTTGGATCATATTTTTCTTTGCTTTGGCGTGTATTTTTGAGGGGGGGCATTGATCCTTGGACATACGCGGATTTTTAGATTTATGCATTTTATGTTTGGCATCCAAATTACTTCCAAGGGCAATGTAATTGATGGATGGAGAGGAACGATATGGAGGTCTTACGAATGGTTTCATGTATGTAAGATATTGAAGGGGATTCAAGGATGTGTACCTTTGTTGATCTTGATTAGGGATTTGAGAAGATGGATAAATAGGATGAAGGGATTTTGAGATAGGATTGATAGGGATAGATGGAGGATTGTAATGAACCAAGATAGATGGAAGGGATGGATGATTTGGTTCTTGGATATAAGGTCCCAAAATCGATGGAAGGGATAAATGCTTTGGCTTTGGAATACAAGGGCCCAAGATTGATTTGGAGGATGGGGAATGTGGATATTTGGACTTAAGTAGAGAGATTTAGGATTTTGGAGGGATACCAATGTCTTGAGAATGAGCTTGGTAGTCAAGGTCATGATAATTTATATTTTCTTGCATTTATATGGGTTATAATATACCTTTCTCATGGAGGCCTGACCCTTTTCCTTGATATAGAATGATTTGACAAACCCTTTTTCCAATGGGATACTTATTATTTTGGAAGTAAGACACAAGTCCATTTTGATGGGGATATGACATGGAAGGGATGAAAGGTTCTTGGAGGAAACCATATTGGATGAAGGTGGAAGAACCCATTTGATAAGTGTGAGGTTCATGGGTAGCTTGGATAGGGGTGCAGGGATCTTGTGGAGAATTGAGATCATGACATAGATATGAAGGGATGCTTTGATCTTAACTTGGGAAAGGATCATGTGATGGAGTGGATGGTATACTTTGCTCTTGATTGTGAGATGTAAGGGGATCATGAGATGGAGTGGGAGGGGTGTATTGATCATGAGAGGGGAGAGGATCATTGGATGGGGTGGAAGGGTGTACTTTGATATTGATTTAGAGATGGATCATAAGATGGAGTGGAAGGGATAATTTTCTCTTGATTTGTAAGGGGATCATGATATGGAGTGGAAAGGATGTCTTGATATTGATATATAGGGAATCTATGTTAGCATGCTTTGGATTAGGGGATTGAAATAGTTCATGTGGTGTGGATGGTGTAATGGGGGAGGAAGGTTGGATAGACTTCTCCAATTATGTAGATGGAGGGATATGAGATTCATGAGGTTTAGGGGATTGGGGTTTATCTTGATGTGGAGGGGATTGAGGTTGATGCATGACATGGGGAGATTGAATTTTTTTTTGCATGGATATTTAGCCACCTTTTCTAATAGTTCTTGGAAGTAATCACGAGAGACATGGGATACAGTAGATTTATAATATTAGGGTGACATAGATTGTAAAGATGTGGGAGATGAATAAGTGAGTTAAGAAGTGGAAGCTTCCATGGATTGGTAAACTAGGGATGAGGATGAGGATCTTAAAAAGGAATTGGAGATGGGGATTTGGGATGTGGATGGGATTGGAGGGGACTTTTGGATAGAGGCTTGGTTTCCCTTGTCAAAGGAATGGGAAGGATAAGCAATGGGAAATGGATTGGGATTGGATGAAGATGGGGCAGATGGAAGTTTTACACTGAGACTAAGGAAGTAGTCACCTATGGTGTGGTATCAATTTTTTATATATATTTTTTGAATTTGACATTTTTTAGAGAAACATATAATAAGTGGGTTTATAATAAGTAGATGGATGGTCAATTTATTTTTATATTTTATATGTGGATAAAGTGAAAATATTTATAGTAAGGATATGATTAGAGATAAAATTTTAGCTTTAATTTTAATTTGATATGAAGGATACCTAGGTTGATAATTTTATCTTAGGGATATATCTAACAAAAAACTTTGGTTGTTATAGGAATTATATTGACTCTAATTTTTAGATATTTAGAATGCATGATTGCAAACTAGTGAGTGTTCACATTCCCATGGTAACAAAGATTTTAATTCACCAATGTTCCTCAACACATGATGAGATTGAGGACATGCCAAATAATTTTAATGTGAGTTTATTATACATACTAATATATGTCAAAGGAAGGGGAAGGATAAGCAATAGGAGATGGATTGGGATTGGATTAAGATGAGGAGGATAGAAGTTTGGCACCAAGACTAAGGAAGTATCTAAGCATGACATCTTTATCATTGTCGAAGAAGTGAGTGAGGACTAAATCAGTAGTGGTGGATGGGGAGAGCTCATCTTGATCCACAAGACTCATATTATCATCATAGGGATCATATTCAAGTTGGTCAACAAGGATATCATCGTCACCATCATCAATATAATTGGGCTTGACCTTGATTGTGAGTTTTGGTCTTGTTGGGTTAGGATATGGGTTCATGATATTTGATTGTGAAATGGATGAGGGTAGGTTATAATAGATTAGGTTGGATGGAGGATATATTAGATGGCTAGACATGGTGGAGGATTGATTTTGGATGAGGGTGGAAATTAGGATGATGAATTAAGAGTAGATTGGGGATTAGATGAATAAGAACTAAGGATGGAGATGGAGGATCAAATGTCAAGAACATAAAATGATTTTATTTGATGGAGGGATGATTATTTATACTTAAGATAAACAAGAATTCTTAAGTACTAGTTGATTTGATTTGATTTATACTTAAGATAGGCAAAGTTATTAAGTAGGAATTGACTGGATTTGATGACTATACTTAAGATAGACTAACATTCTTAAGCAAGTTTGGATTAAGGATGGGATCAATTTAAGGTCTTAATTTTTTATTGGGAGATTAGATTTGAAATGGATGATAGTGTATTAAGGATAAGATCATTGGGTGAAGGATTTTGATGGTGTTGAAAGGATTTTGGACATAAATGAGATTAAGTCCTTAACCAAATTTTGATGTTCAATGGATGATTTTGATTAAGGACTAGGGATTGGATACTTGATTGAGATAGATAGATGGATGATGGGTGATTAACTTTGGACGATGGGTATATGGATTAGATTAGGATTTGGTTGGAATGGGATTAGGTTGACAAGCAGATTAGATTAAGATGATGAAGAAGGACGTGGATTAAGGATGATAATAGATAGAGGATAATTAGGACAACTTAGATGGATTATGAAATTGGATTAAGAGAGGGAGATTTTGATGTGGATTATGGAGGATGATTAGGATATGGAGTAGGACCTTTATTGGATTAGGAAAATTAATTAGGATTAGGGATGGATTGGGATGATTAGAGTATTTGAGATGAGGTGAATTAGATAATCGGGGATGATTAGGGAAAGGTTGAGGATTAGAATGATTAGGGGGATAATTAGGATGATTATGAATTATTAGGATGGGGTGATTAAGATGAAAATGAATTATTGAGATGATGAGGGATTCAATTAGGATGAGAAGGGATGGTTAGAATGGGAAAGGAGATATTTGGAATAATTGGGATGAGATGATTAAGATGAAATGAAATGATTAGGTTGAAGAGGGATGATTAGGATAATTATGGATGATTAAGATGAGTTCATTGAGTTGGAAAGGATTGATTAGGATGATGATGGATGATTAGGATGGAAATGGGATATTTATGATAAGGAGGGATACTTATAATGATTATGGATGATTAGGATAAGAGGATTAGGATGAGATGGGGAATTATTATGATGGAAAGGGATGATTAAGATGGAATTAAGGATTATGAGGAATGATTAAGATGGAATGATTGTGATGAAAGGTTTGACTTGGAGATGGTGTCCAACTTGACTTGGAGGACACCTAGACTTAAGTAAGCAAAGACAAAAGATTTGCTTGGTTTTTATAATTTTTTTGGCTTTTTGAGTTTTCTATTTTTTTTGGATTTTATGATTAAGAATGAAAGAAAACAAATAAATAATGCAAAAGATGAAATCATATGGATCAATTTGGATAAGTGTCCCCTTTAGGTTGCAAATGGGGAAGGTGATCTAAACATTCAAGTACATAAGACACATGAACAAGCCTAAATCAAGTGGGATTATCAATCCTTGTAGGCACAAGACACCACAAGAAAATATGGCCAAAAAGTATCAACTAGGCTTCACAAGCTCAACTAGGGGTATTCTCCCTATACCACAAGGGTATGTGAGGTCTAATTTGTAGATGAAAGAGAATATTACCAAAATTTGGGAGGAGAGGGTAACCCACTATCCACCATCAATTCTTTAAGGTATAAAGTTCTTAGAGACATAGCCCAGATTGATAATATTCTACTTCCAAGAGGCGTGTCTTTCGATTCACCCCTGACTCTTTATACTTCGTTGGAACACAAAAATTGAAGTCATCCCTAGGGTGATGAAATCCTTAGGCAAGCCCCCTAAAAAAAATAAAATAAGATCACTTATTTTTGATCCTCAAGATCACACTAGGGTGCGAGAGGAGAGCATACATAAGTGATTCTTGGGGATTAAAAGACACTTGTTTATTTTAAATCCCAAATCAAAATGTGAAAGGTAAATTTTAAGCCTAATTTCAAAGATGAGAAAAATATGCCACACAAGATAATATACAGTAAAAATTTACTACACCAATGGATTCCTTATGATTTTCCAATAGATTTAAAAAAGAAATTGTTGAAAAATGATTTCGTATGAACAAGTTATGATCATTTGAATTTCAAAAAGAAGGGTTGAATTTGACTTAATGCAATTGATTTTTGGGGAAACATGGAAAATCCACTTGCACCACAAAAAAGAGCTCTAAATTAGCTTTCCAACATCTTTTGAATTTCAAAAATCCAATTTGTTACGCAAAAGTTATGCCCATTTTTGTAAAACTACTCTATTAGGGCTTGCATAGAAAGAGGGGGGTCTAAAATTAAGCCCCTAGATGCAAAAATTCAATGGTCCCCAAGTGGCCAAGGCTGGTTGGAAGGTTTTGGGCACCTATTTAGTGGAGACCCTAGTCTCTCATATGATCAAGGGATAAAGGCCTGCAAATTTTTTTTAAAAATATATATATATATATATATAATAAAATTAAAATGAATAAAAATAAATAAAAATAAATAAAGTTAATCTTTAACCAAAAGGCATATGCTAATGGATTAGAAGAAAAGTATAAATAAAATATTAAAGGCGAAAAGGTACGCGAGCCTTTACACAACAACATGGACTTCATGTGCAATTTAAAACACATATTTAAATGATAATGCAAGTTGTACAAATATGACATGAGTGTATATTCATGTTGTATATATAGGAGTATATGTTCAACAAAAAATCCAACATACAGGAGGTATACACAAAATATATATAATGAAAATCAACGAATATACACAACATAAAGAAATATAAGCTTCAAATATTTTTTGTGTATATGATGAAATATACATACATTAAAACCCTAATAATGATAGCTATTTTATGAATATATATCTATGATAGGCATGCTTTTGTGTATATCCATCTAAAAACGATGGATCATGTATATATATCTATAATAAAATACCTTTGTGATCTATGTATATGTTTTCTATGAAACTTCATATGTGTATATTCATTGAGTGTATGTCTAAATCTTCAAAATTAAAGATACGCACTCAGAAAAATCCTCAATTGTATGGCAGTACAGATTTTCATACAATGGGCTTTGACGGGCCTTTTTCTCAAAAAAATTACAGTAAGAAAAATATAGCAAATTTTATATCAAAATTCGTCTCTCGAACCTCTTAAGTGCAATTGTGTGGTTATTTTTGCAATTCAAGACTTCTATCAAAATTTGACCTCCAAGACCCTCTTAGAAAAGCCTTCACCTGCAAGATCATACTCAGCAAAACTCACAAGGACAAGCGATAGAGGTAAAGATTCACGTCAGGTTCACTAAAATGTATTGCATGCAAATGACATAACTGAAATATGCATAAAATCTAGACTATATCAAACCAAATACATGCAAACCTTAGAAAGATCAAGTGTAGTATATTGATAGATTGATAGCTTAGATGTGGTTGCCCATGATTCCAATAGCATGATAGTATGATCAAGATGATTCAATATAAATTTTTGAAACATAACTTTAGCTTGAGAAGAGATTCATTGCAAATGGGATGGAAGGCCTCTCGTTTATAAAATTTTCAAGAGGGAAATCAAGGGCCAAGATGCATTGGTTAATGGATGGCTAGGCTTGAATGAGGATTAGGGCTAGGATCAGATATGTAGTCATGTGACAAGTGTCACATGAGGGATAAGGGCTAGGTTTAGGATTAGAATTAAGGCAACATCCTTATCTGAATAGCTTGGATTAAGAGGTGGGATTGAATTGAATGGCTGAGATGTAAAGTTAGTTTGAAATTTGGAAAGTGTTTAGGTTCAATGAATCTAGAAAAAGAGTTAGTTAGAAATATGAGAGGGACACTTGTCACATGATGACAAGTTTATATTTTGATCCATGTGAATGAAATGAATGGTTAAGATTAAATGGATAAGGATTGAGGGATAAAGTGAAATTAAATAATGGAGGAAAAGGTGGTGGGGATTAATTAGCTTTGATAATTTAGTTGGAGGATTTGGTATAAGGGTAATGGATAAATTAATTAAATAGATAATGACTATTTATTTAATTAATTGGTTAGGAGAAGGTACTGTGTGCAGTGTTTTTAATCTACCAAAGATGCAAGTAATCAAGCAAAAGGCTAAAAACAAGGACAACACTCAAGATAGGGCGATGAGGAGTTCAAACCAGCATGCAATGCCTCATGTTGTGTAGATTTTCCCACAATGTTTAGTTGGATGTGTGCTCACTCAAAATTTCGGCAACATAACAATGCTCTAATGCAAAAATGGGTGAGATAGGTGAAAATGGATAAATTTTGGATATATAGATTTTGGAGGATAATGGATGAACGGTCAAAGATTGATTGATAGAGATCAATGGATGAGATTAAGAAGTTGACTAAAGGAATTAAAAATTCCCTTTTAATATGCATGGAAAGGATAAAAGGAATTTAATATTCCTTGGGAAAGAGAAAACAAATTTAATATTCCTTGGGAGATGAGAGAGGAATTAAAAATTCCTCAAAAGGACCTTGGGAAGACAAAAAGGAATTAAAAATTCCTTGGGGGATGGGGAGAGTTGACTGAGGGGTTGATTAGACTGGTTGATCAATGATTAGAGGAAATTTAGGTGGCTAATGAGGATTAAGAGCCAACTTACAAAAGTTGGAGGATGTGGCATATCCTAATCATGGATTAGGAATGTGCGCATCCCTAATGATTGGATTATGAGGTGGATTAGGATTAAGAAAAAGTGATAGAGGATGTGACATGTGAGGAATTAAATAAATGTATTAGTTATTTAATTCTTTGAGGAAAAGGGGAATAAAGTGTAGGGTATTTAATTATTTAACTAAGTAACTTAGGGATTTAGAGGAATTTATGGGTATTAATTAAATAATAGTAATATTACTTAATTAATGCAAATAAGAGGATATTTAGATGAAAAAGGATAAATTTGACCAAATGTAAGTGGCCAAATTTAGGTGTCCACATTTTTCCCCTCTTTGAGATGGTGTTATGAAGTAGCATCATTTCAAAGAAGATTAAAATATGGCACCAAGAAGAATATGATTAGATTGGGAAATATTCCCCAGTCATTCAAAAGAGTGACTAGGAAGACAGATGATAGGAGGGAAGATGAAGATTAGGGATTGAGGATGCCCCCTCAAGAGGACATGCAGGTTCAAGAGAACATAGGTGTGCTCTCGAAATGGATGAGATAATAAAAGGGGAGATGGGGAAGATGATACAAAATGATGGAGGAAGAGATAAGGAAAGGGGAAGATGAGAAGAGAGGAAGCACAAATGGATTCAAGGACAAATGTGTTGTTTCCCCAGTCAAGCTACAAGCCAAAATGGATTTATGGTGGATGGAGCATGGTCAATGAGGGAAGGATACATCCCAAGACAACACAAAAGGATAAGGAAGAATACATCTCGATGATGATGATGAGAGTGTTGTTGATGAGGGAAGGATACATCCCAAAACAACACAAAAGGATAGGGAAGGAGACATCTCAATGATGATGAAAGTGTTGTTGATGAGGGAAGGATACATCCCAAAACAACACCAAAGGATAGGGGAGGAGATATCTCGATGATGAGGAAGTGTTGTTGATGAGGGAAGGATACATCCCAAAACAACACCAAAGGATAGAGAAGGAGACATCTCGATGATGATGAAAGTGTTGTTGATGGAAGGATACATCCCAAAACAACACCAAAGGATAGGGAAGGAGACATCTCGATGATGATGATGATGATGATGATGATGATAATTGGATCAAGGCTTGTAGCAAGGTTGGGAACAAGACCAAGGATGTGATTAGATGATTTGTGCTAGATTGAATGGATGAGGATTGGATGGAGAAGTGATATAATATTGAAGAGATGATGATATGATGAGGAGGGAGAAAGGGGAGGGATGACAACAAAGATGATAGATAGATGAGGGGGGTGGATTAAAAGCGTCGTATCAAAATTGCCATGTAGTGAACACTTAATTTTCTATAGCATGAGATACTATGCACCAAGGTATGAGGAACCAAGGTGACTTCATATCACATGCATGGCACTGAAACAAAAAACAAAAGGTTAGTCCAACATACCAAAGTCACTGGGGTTTTGGTAGGGCCAATGTTGGAAAACCACAAACACAAAGGATGCCCCAACGTAACACAAGACCGCAGGGATCTTGGTGGGTACTACGTGGGACAACCAAGCAAACAAAAACAAACAAAAGATCAAGATATGCCCCTATGTTTACCAGTCAAAGCGCACCATAATATGATGGATCATGGAAACCCTGATAAGGTACGATAGAGAGCTCAAATGATAAACAAAATGCCAAAAACATCAAAAGAAAGCAATCAATTTCAAATGTCCTTTGCCATAGGATCAAAAGGGTGGATGGGATTGATGCGGTATGATGAGGAAGAATGCATCCTGTTAAGACCAAAGATGGAGACTAAAGGATCGGCATGACGTAGGATACTCGAGACTGGTTGAACCTGATGATACTAGTGGATCTCGTTTGTGAAAAACTAGCTAGATAAGGACATACTCGATGACACAACACAAGACACAAGACAAACACACCCTAAAGACCTAGGGGCTTGAGGGCTGATCAAAGATTAGCCTTGCCTATGTGAAAGCGCAGAGCCCTCGTAGTTCGATAAGAGCCCATGGATAAAAGTGAAAAGAGGACAATGGAGACGAATGATGGATGAAAAATACTGGATGGACAAAAGCCCCGGGGGCTGATCAAATGATCGACCTTGCCTATGTGAAAGCGCAGGGGCAAGGTAGTTCAACAAAAGGTCGATGACTGACCATGGATGAAGAATGATGAGATGACCATGATAAGCAAATACAAAGATGGAGTTGATACAATGAGACAAGATAGACTTGGTGGATAAGATAGGATGATGGTGATTACACGAAGCTCAGGGATGGGATAGTTATCCAAATCATTAAAAAGATGAATTGGGAGGATGACATGATGGAGAGATGAGTGATGCGAAGCGATAAGAGATTAGAAAGATGTGCGAAAGAAGTGGGAGTGATGACGATGAGATAGATGGCATTGTGTTGCATAAAGGGGAGCCTATAGTCAGATACCAATGACAAGGGATTATGAGAGGGGATGAGGATAGAGATGAATGGATAGGGAGATAAGGATGGGGGATGGAAGGGATGATATGATGGATGGATAGGAAGATAAGGATGGGGAGATGAAAATGATTGTTTGGATTGGTAAGGAGATAAGGATGGGGAGATGAAAGGGATTGTTTGGATTAGTAAGGAGATAAGGATGGGGAGATGAAAGGGATTGTTTGGATGGGTAGTAAGATAAGAATGGGGAGATGGAAAGGATGCTAGGATCGATGAATGATGTCCCCAAGGACTACATCACAAAGAAGGAGATGCCCCACTCTATATATGTCATGTATGATGAGGCATGAGGGATGGAAGATAGAAGGATGGGAAAATAAGGGAGCGAGATGGATATGGATAGGATGCATGGATAAGGAAGGGAGAGTGATGGTAGCATGACGAATGGACAAGGTAAATGGAAGTGGATAAGGATTAGGATAGCGTATAGGTGAGGGGAATGTATTCCAAGAGGTGTCCAAAGCATGTATACATGCTTTCCCCTATCTATATCAAGATCACAAGGAGGATGGAGGGATTGGGATAAATGGGATATGACAAGAAAAATGTGAAAGATAGGTGGGATGGAGGAGATGGGTGAAGGGGATGCAGTCGCCCCCAAGTGTGGGAGTAAACAGGATGGAAGATTTACACATGACGCTTGTTTGCTAGGTTGTCATCATGGTACTTATCCAAGGCGCTTGTTTTCCAAGTTTTCACCATTGGATGAATTAATTCTCTTTACTTTTTTCTTTTTTTTGTTCTTTTCCTTTTTTTGACTTTTTTTCCTTTTTTGACTTTTGGATAGAATGTGGATGGAGACGGATAAGGATAGGGATGTGGATAAGTGGATTTAGAAGAAATGTGATAAGGAGATGGATGAAGGACTCAAGCATCAAGTTACATACGAGGTATTAAGAGCCCATGTGTGAAGTGACTATTGGATGTTGGTACAACCTTATTAGGATAAATGGATTATGCAAGAGGATGGATTAAAGGGATTTGACGTGGGAGATATGTGGGATAATGGATGGGATATTGGAAAGTGTATGGGTGCAATGATGGGGTGGATGTATGATGAGAAAATGTTTTCAAGACCAACATTGGCACATATGGTGGTGGATGTGAAAGGATAGGAGGATTAATGGATGGAGGATGTGGGGATAATGGAGGAGAAGGGATAGTAAATTTTGGGACATAAGGACCCAAAATAGATTTTGGAGATGGAGTGTGTGTATGATTAGCTTTTGGATTAGCGACTTTGGATGTTGTTACAGATTTTTCATTTGAAGGAATTGCACCTTTTTTCATTGGGATTCACATGGTTTTGATTTTTGCTTTGGTGGGCCTTTGTGGCCTGTGGGTTTGATTTGGATTTTGGATTTGATCTTTCTTTTCTTCACCATGCTCTTTTAAGGGGACATGAGAACCTTTAGATTCATGTGGATGTTTAGATTTATGCATTTTCACTTTGGCATCCAATATCAATGGGATGGGTGTGAGGAGATGGATGATGTGGAGGAAACGTGAATGAAGTGATGGAAGTAGGATTTTGAGGATGATATGTGGATGAAGGATGTGTAGGTACGTGCCTTTATTGATCTTGATTAGGGAACATTAGAGTGGGATGTTTATGATGGGTGACATGGATAGGTGATGGATGGATAAAAGGATGAATAGGACAAGATGGATGAGGTGATTTTGGGATATAAGGGCCCAAAATGGACTTAGTACCTGGAGAATGTGTGATGGTGGATGAAGGGACATAAGGACCCAAAATGGATGAAGTAGATGAAGGGACACAGGGACCCAAAATGGATTTGGAAGCTGAAGGAGGAATATGGATGGTCGTTTTGAGGTGATACGATGGAGGGGGGATGGCAGAAAATGGTTTAGTGGAGTGACGGGAAGAGCCTATTATTCTTTTGGAGGAGGCTCGTTGAGGACGTATAGAGGTTGTACCAACATTTTTGGATTGCGATTCTTGAGAGATATATCCAAGACCTTGTGTATGCAAATTTTCTTTGACATGGATGGGCTCTAAAATACCTTGCTCATGAAGGCCTAAACCTTTTCCTTGATAGTTCATGCTTTTGAGCATTCGATCTATGGTAGGATGCTTGTTATTTTGGAAGAATGATGCAAGTCCATTATTAGGTGGAGGATGGGTGGTGTATATGCTTTGTTCTTCTTATGTAAGAAAGCCATCATGGATGAAGGTAAGAGTACCAAGGGGATATAAAAGTGGTGTTGGGCTAGCTTGGTTAGGTGGCAATGAAGGATCATGGGATGGAGATGACAAGATGGCAACATCTTGATCAAGAGGAGTGAGTGGTAAGGGATCAGGAGAGGGATTAGGTGATATGCTAGGATCTAGATTTGTGGCAGCAGGTGATAAGGGCTCATGAGATGGAGTGGTTGGATCTTGAGTGTCAACGGGATCATGGGATGGAATGGACAAGGGACTATGATCTTGAGGTGGACTAGATGGGATGGCAAGATCTTGATGTGGAGAAGGGGATATGTTGGTATGCTTTGGATCAAGCTCTTGGAATGACTCATCTTGTATGGGTGGCATGATGATGGAGTGTTGGAGGGACTCCTCAAGTGGGGGAGATGGAAGGATGGAGGATTCATGAAGTTCATGGGAATAGATTTCAGTGATACCAGGGGTGGGGGGAGTGGATTGGATTTTGGTTTCTTCGATGGATTGGGTGGATCTAGGAGTAGGAGATGGTGATTGGGTTTGGTTATCTTCGATGGGTTCGACAACTCTCGGAGTAGGAGATGGGGGTTCAGTGGATTTGGTGGGTTTGATGGTTTCAACAGTTTGCTTGGTGCTAGGGGTGGTAGCAGTAATGATAGGTGTGGGATGGAGCAAGGTCTCATCACTAGTGATTGTACATGGGGGAGTGGGGTAGGATGGTTCCATGACTTCAAGATGTGGACTTGGGGATGTATTCTTTGTCACGAGTCCTTGGAGGACTTCTGGAGTGAGAAACTTGCATATTCTAGGGTTAGCTGGGATGATGGGAAGAGACAAAGGATTATGATTGGTGAAGGAGTAGGACTAGATGGATGGATGGGATTAGATGGAGGACTAAGAGTAGGCAGAGGATTAGGATTAGTGGGGTGATCAAGGTTAGATGGAGGGTTAAGGTAGGAATATTGGGATAATGAATTATTATTGAAGGCCATGGATGGTGGATTAGGACAAGAGGGTATGGGTGGTGTATTAGGACAAGAGGATGTGGGTGGTGGATTGTAATAAAGGTATTGAAATAGTGGATTAGGATGGGAAGATTGGGGTGGTGGATTAGGATAGGAGGACGTGGATAGTGGATTGTAGTAAGGGTATTGGGATAGCCGATTAGGATAGGGAGATTGGGGTGGTGGATTAGGATAGGAGGACGTGGATAGTAGATTAGGACAAGATGATGTGAGTGGTGGATTGTAGTAATGGTATTGGGATAGAAGATTAGGATGGGAAGATTGAGATGGTGGATTATGATAGGAGGACGTGGATAGTGGATAAGGACGTGGTGGAGTAGAAGATGGAGTGACATGGGAGGATATGGATGGTGAATTAGGACAAGTTGATGTGGGTGGTGGATTGGAATAAGGGTATTGGGATAGTGGATTAGGATGGAAGATTGGTGTGGTGGATTAGGATAGGAGGACATGGACGTTGGATAAGAAAAAGATGTAGATGAAGGATATGATGAATATGTGGATGGGGAAGATACTGTATATCCCTTGTCAAAGGTAGCACAAGGATTGCTAGTAGGTGTGGGCAAAGGCATGATGGAATTACTTGGGTGAGTGATTGGATTTTGGGTGACGCTTGGGGAAAGCTTGCTAGTAGTGATAGCATCAAGGGGATCTATATCATACTTATCTTGATCAAGACTTTCATTATCATCATCGACATAATTGGGATTTCCCTTGACTACTACTTTTGGTTGCATTGATGAAGGATAAGGATTCACGATGTTGGATGGGATGGATATGGATTGAAGGTATGGGAATAGATGATTAGAAGGAAAGAAAAGATGGTGAAAAGATAAATAGGATGGATTGGAAGAAGATGGAAGAAGGGATCTTAAGATTTGTTTCGATATTAAAATATCTTAGATACAGATGGACTAAAGCTCAAATGGGGATTTAGGTTAAGCTTAGATTGGGATTGGATTAAAGCTCATATTAGGATTGGATTGAAGCTCAGATTAGGATGATTGGAGGATGTGATGGGATTGATTCTAAACCAAGTTCAGGGGTTTGACTAGATGTAAGGTGCTGTCAATCGAATTTTTCCAAATTTGGTAGATTTCAACAATTGTCAGATTTTGCCATTTTAGGTAATTTCACATGCATATCTTTGAGAGTCTAGTTTTTTCCCAAAAACTTCCTCAAACTAAGGTAGGACGAATTTCCAACTAACATCCTAAATTTGAAACATGAGTTTTGAGTTATTAACAAAAATGATTTTTTTAAACTAGAAAAAAACACTAAATTGCCATTTTGAGGGTCAAGATGAAAGTTTCAAGCCTCGAAAAAGTGCCATAATAGGGGCCAAGAATCCACATGCCATCTCATAACGCATCCACCTGTAAAATTTTGGCCCAAAAGAACATCTGAGTCAAAAGTTATGAACTCTGAAAGTTCACGTTGCATCAAAACCCCTAAAACAAAGTCTAGGTGATTGGGCTCGATGAACTGATGGTGGATATGCGATATAGGGATGTCCTAAGATGCACCTGTATAATTTGATTGATGAAACGATGACTTTAGATGGATGAAAATGGAAATTGCAGGAAGACGGATGGTGGGTTGTTTTGAGCAAACTCGCCTATGCTTGGAAGCAAATTCACTTGTTTTAGGGAGGCAAATTCACCCAAACTTTAGATGGGACCAGGAATAGGCGAATTTGATGAGTAAAATTGCCCAAAATTTAGATGGCACGAGAAACAGACAAATTTGAAAGGAAAATTTGTCTATCCAGGGGTTAAATTCACCTAAAATTGGATTGGTACAAGAAATAGGTGAATTCGATGAGCAAATTCGCCTATCTAGGAGATCAAATTCGCCCCTGTCTGGGCTGACACAAGAAACAGGCGAATTTTCCAAGCCAAGCAAATTCGCCTATTTGGGGGATCAAATTCACCCAAAACTCAGGTGGTACTAGAAATAGGCGAATTTGAAAGGAAAATTCACCTATTTGATAGCAAATTCACCCAAACTACTAGCAGGATTGCCCAAACTCTGGAAAACGGGCGGATTTGACTTTCAGGATCGCCTAATGGGGTGACAAACTCGCCTGTTTCTTAAACGGTACAGATGGGGAATGACTTTGCCTAAAAATGGGATTGGCTGTTCGATAATCAAATTTGCCTAAATGTTGAAACAGACGGATAAAGACTTGGATGGGGAGGAAAAATCGCCCGTTTAGGGAGAAAATTCACCTTTTCTTCACAAATGGGAAAATTTGACAAGTGCAAATCTGCCTCTGTTACGAGCAGGTTCGCCCCTCCTAGCAGGTTCGCCTGTTTTCCAAAGCAAATTCACCCCTGTAAGGTGCAAATTCGTCCGTTCGGGGCAAATTCGCCCTTGCGTATAAACTTGAACTTGCAAAACTCAAACAACAGAAAACGTAAAAGTGTCTAGACCCATGACATGGGCCCCACCAGGTGTGCCAAAAATGTGTGCAGTGTTTTTAATCTACCAAAGATGCAAGATATCAAGCAAAAGACTAAAAACAAGGACAACACTCAAGATAGGGCGATGAGGAGTTCCAACCAGCATGCAATGCCTCATGTTGTGTAGATTTTCCCATGATGTTCGGTTAGATGTGTGCTCACTCAAAATTTCAGCAGCATAAGGATGCTCCAAAGCAAAAATAGGTGAGATACGTGAAAATGGATAAGTTTTGGATATATAGATTTTAGAGGATAATGGATGAACCGTCAAAGATTGATTGATAGAGATCAATGGATGAGATTAAGAAGTTGACTAAAGGAATTAAAAATTCCTTTTTAATATGCATGGAAAGGATAAAAGGAATTTAATATTCCCTGGGAAAGAGAAAAGGAATTTAATATTCCTTGGGAGATGAGAGAGGAATTAAAAATTCCTCAAAAGGACCTTGGGAAGACAAAAAGGAATTAAAAATTCCTTGGGGGATGGGGAGAGTTGACCAAGGGATTGATTAGACTAGTTGATCAATGATTAGAGGAAAGTTAGGTGGCTAATGAGGATTAAGAGCCAACTTGCAAAAGTTAGAGGATGTGACATATCCTAATCATGGATTAGGAATGTGCACATCCCTAATGATGGGATTATGAGGTTGATTAGGATTAAGAAAAAATGATGGAGGATGTGACATGTGGGGAATTAAATAAATGCATTGTTTATTTAATTCTTTGAGGAAAAGGGGAATAAAAGGTAAGGTATTTAATTATTTATGTAAATACCTTAGGGATTTAGAGGAATTTAAGGGTATTAATTAAATAATAGTAATATTACTTAATTAATGCAGATAAGAGGATATTTAGATGAAAAATGATAAATTTGACCAAACGTATGTGGCCAAATTTAGGTGTCTATAGGTACAATTAGGTGTGGTTGGGTAAGGTCACATTTTAGGTGTCTACATATCCATTCCACATTGGATGAGGGGAAGCATATCAGGTAGTGATATCTAGTGGTTGATATAATAATGAAATTGTTGGTAGGATGGTCACATATTTCACTTCAAAGCTATATAGGAGAAGATTGAATATATTTTCTAGGAAGAGATTATAAAAAAATTCTAGACTCTATAAACTTTAAGATATTTTTTTAGTCCCAACCCTTGGAGTTTAAGAAGGCTTGGGGGAGGAGTATTATTATTTGAATTCTTGACCTTGTGATTAATAAATTATGTATATCACCTTTCCTCTTTTTTCATAACATTTTGTGAGCCGATGACTTAATAAGAGGGTTTTGGATGGGGAGAGACTAAAGGGAAATCTCAAATCATATATTCAAAAGAGTGGCAATGATAACAAGTGTTTGGAAAATATGAGTAAAGAATGTGTTGAGCATATCTCATTTGACCAATCTAGATATCCACAATCTCTTTGAAATCCTTGGAAAAATCCACCTTAACACAAACCTATCAATGAGAACGAGTTGAATAGAATTGTTTAGGTTTAGTACAAACTATATAACTTAAAGAAGAGGCTATCTGGCTTAGAAAATTCTAGAAGGGTAGAGATAACCCAAGAAATTCAACCCAAACAATACTCAAAGAGACAACAAAGTCCCAAGTCTAGGATTTGAGGACCAACGCAGATGAACAAACAAGCCAAGATCCATGATTAAGAATGGCATTAACATGGTTAACTTCAACAAAGTGAAAAAGAAAAAACCTTTGGTAAGTCTTCGCATGGCATCAAGATGAACCCATGTGGGGACCAAGCCTTGTTGACCCATTCATCGAGTATACTTTCAAGGGAACCCTTCCTATAAAATACCCTATCAAGTTAAAATTTTCAAGCCATCGACAAACATTATCAAATTTATAACTAATAATAAACATTCAAAGGTGTTTTAGGGGACGTACCTTGTGAAACACCTTGGGATCAAGTTTTTGAGAATGCTCAAGTAGGGGTACTATTAATAGTCATGATAAATTCTTTAGCTCCAACAACAATAATTGTGAAGATATGAAAGGATGAGGTCATTTAAAAGGGGAAAAATTGCCCAAAAGTGTGGAGCCTTAAAGAGTGTTGTAATAAATGTAAAAAAGATAAGGGATCCTGTTTCTGAAAGTAGTATGACATGGACAACCAAAAAACCATAGCAACATTGATATTCTAGCCAAATCTCTTGAAACAATAATCATCCCATATTCTATACATAAAATAATCTCAAATAAATAATATCAATTAACACTTTCTAACTTTCTCTCCATAAATTAATATTATTAAATCCCTCTCTACATATATCATTTTACATATCATATTTTTAGTTTTAAATATACATTTTTTTTCTCAAAAGTTTTATATCAAAGTTGTTTGAGGCAATCTTAACTTAATCTTTTATTTAATGTACTTTCAAAATTTTGAATATGATTTTTTTAAGTTAATGACCAAACATATCATTACCCTCACCAATCATATTCAACCAATTTTAGATGTTAGATGAACCATTCGACAAAACTGTCTTTTTATGGACCGAAAAGAGAAGGGAAGGGTCATCTCCCCCGAAATTATAATGCTAAATATGAGATGTTGAAATATAAATAACAAAATCGAATAAATATTAAAATATAAATATGAGTAATCACAATTTAAATATTTATCATAGATAACATTATAATTATAATACAAATATCATAGTTAATATTAATAATTATAAATATCATAATATTCACAAGAAAAAACCAATAATATTAATAAAAACATATCAAACATCATTATAATTATAATTATCTTGGATAATATTATAATTATCATAACTCGTAAGAACCATTAAATATTATAAGTATCATAATAATAAAAATAAAAATAACAAATGTTTCATACAAATATTATTTATTACAAGCATCATAATAATAAAAATAAAAATAATAAATGTTTCATACAAACAAAAATACTACCCATCGACTAGCAGCAAGAGATATCATAACTATTGATAACATCACATAAAGCAACAATTAACAAACATGCAAAAGACACGATCCTTTAAGAAGCACGGGTAAGGAGGATATGGACAGTCATGTCTCTTAGAATTGAACATATATAAGGTAAGCAATCTCAACTAAAGAAGCATCGATAGAAGGAAAAAAGGACATAAATACAGGGAATATTTTTTGATATAACAACAGACATATTAATAAATTATAATCATCGAATCATATGTAGAAATAAATCTGCATTTAGAGAAGAGAATAAAGTAATGTACAATTGAGATCCTTAAAGAAGAAGCAGATTATAAATAAGAAAATAAGGAGTGGGAGTAATATATAAAGTTTCATATAATTATCTATATATATATATATATATATCTATATTAAAATATATATCTATATGATTATGTAATAATGATGCTTGTAGCAATTATTGAGTCTTATAAGTATTTATGATTCTTTAAAACAAATATGAATAATATATTATATATATGTTTATGCATGTCTTTATCATCAATCAAATGTAAGGTTGAAGGAAGCAAGTTAGGAGGATGCAGTTTACGGGCCTCCCATGCTAAGTAGGCCACCTCAAGGGTGGAATTGTCTTGGTCAGACGTTCCTATCGCTTGGGGCCAAGGGGTGGGTTGCCTTGGTCAGACGCTCGTGCTCTTGGGCTTAGATGAGTTGAGTAGTTATAGGCGCCCCTTTCAAGGCTTTGCTATCAAGCCAAACTATGATTGATTGTTAGGATGGATCCAAGGAGTCTCAATCATAAGGAGGATGGATAAGACAACATGGATAGGAAAAGAAGGTACAAGTGTATCCACTAAGCATGCCACTCTAAGGGTGGAATTGTCTTGGTTCAGATGTTCTTGTCGCTCGAGGCCAAGGGGTGGGTTGTCTTGGTCATACACTCGTGCTCTTAGACTTGGATGGATAGCTTCAGGTGAACTTATCATGTTTCTCATCCAAGTCCTATAATGATTAAAGGCTTCCACTATGCATTATGAATATTGGTAGTTTAGATAGTCTTTAAATAATTATGTATTTCGTATAGCTTAATAGATAAGGCATTTATTATGTCTTGATCATATGAATTATATTTCCAATATTATCTAACATGATTGCAAGACCTAAACCAATATTTACCTTGCTTGAAGCATTTAAGTGGTAAGTTATAACCCTAACTACATTAGTTTGTGTTTCTAGGGAAAGAATTAAGGTTTCCTCAAAAGGGGACATTACAGGAAGAAGGTCATGATTATACTATCTTCCCTATTACAATATTATAACATTGGTCTATTATTATTAAGAACATTAAGATGGGAAACCGTAAAATTATACCTTTTCTATAGTAGTAACTTTGTCATAACCCATGGGTTTCTATAAGAAACAAAAAATATGAAAGCAATAGGTACTTTTGTTTAATTAGTAGAGAACTAGTAATCACACCTTAGTGTGCAATGGGTATGCTGAAGAAGTGTGGAAGGTCAATTAGGATAAATTTTGGTCTATTTTTTGCATACATTTATGTAGTACATGAGGTCCATTGGTAGGCCATTTAGCAAATGATGTTGTTCAAGTGCAACAAAGGTCTCAATGGGGAAGTGATAGCTTCAAATCAAATATGCATCCACTTACAGGGATCCAGACATGATTGAAATAAAACCTCTGAATCAGGAAGATAATCAGGCTCCATTACCAATAGGCTCTTGTTATATTTGAAATAAGAAGAGAGGGAGCGAGAGAGGGAGGGATAGGGATAGAAAGAGGGAGAGATAGATGGGGAAGAGTGAGAGAGAGAGGGGTAAGGAGATAGAGATAGAGAGGAAGATAGAGATAGAGATGGAGATGGAGGAGGATATGGATATGGAGAGGAGAGGAGAGAAAGAGATAAAGAGAGAGAGGAGAGAGGAATAGATATAGATGGAAGAGATAAATATATAGAGAGGGAGATAGATGGAGGGATAGAGAGAGGGAGACATGTCTATAGAAAGAGGGAGAGATAGATGGGGAAGAGTGAGAGAGAGAGGCGTAAGGAGATAGAGATAGAGAGGAAGATAGAGATAGAGATGGAGATGGAGAAGGAGGATATGGATATGGAGAGGAGAGGAGAGAGAGAGAGATAAAGAGAGAGAGGAGAGAGGAATAGATATAGATGGAAGAGATAAATATATAGAGAGGGAGATAGATGGATGGATAGAGAGAGGGAGACATGTTTGTAGATAAAAGGAGAGAGAGGAAAATAGAGGTAGAGATGAAGATAGAGTGAGAGAGGAATAGGGAGACAAATAGATAGAGAGATATAGGTAGAGGGGGAGATAGAGAGATATAGAGGGAGAGGGAGAGGGAGAGATAGAGATGGTGAGATAGAATGATACAGAGATATAGATATAAGGAGATATAGAGAGAAAGAGAAAGGCAAAGAGATAGACAAATAAAGAGAATTAGAGATAGGTAAATAGAGATGAAGAGAGGGAGAGAGAAATAGGGAGAAAGGGAGAAAGGGAGAAAGAAGTAGGGGGAGATAGAGATATATGGGAATAGAAAGAGAGAGATAGAGATATATGCGAAGAGAAAGGGAGAGAGAGAGGTGGAGATAGAGAGATAGATAGGGGGATAGGGAGAGAGCGAGGGAGGGAGAGATGGGGAGAGATAGAGAGAGGTGGAGATTGAGAGAGAGGGAGGGAGAGAAATGGAGAGAGATAGGTAGAGGAGGAGAGATAGAGAAGAGGGGGAGAGAGGAAGAGAGAGAAGAGGGGGAGAGATAGGTAGAAGAGGGAGAGAGAAGAGGGGGAGAGAGGGAGAGAGAGAGAGAGAGAAGAAGATGGGGGAGTGAGGGAGAGATAGCTCAATATATATAGAGAGAGAGGGAGAGACATAGAAAGGGGGTGATATAGAGAGATAGAGGGGGATAGTGAAAGAGATAGAGAGATAGTGATAGAGGTAGAAAAGATATGGATAGAAAGAGATAGAGATAGGAGTGAGAGGGAGATAAAGAGAGAAATAGAGATAGAGATGTAGAGTAGGAGAGATAGAGTGAATGTGAGAGAGGGGTGGAGAGGGAGAGATATCTCTATAAATAGAGAGGGGGAGAGGGAGTGACATAGATAGTGGGAGATATAGAGAGATAGAGAGCAATAGGGAAAGATATATCAATCACCCTCCCTATATCTACATCTATTCATTTTTATCTCTTTATCTCTCTACCTCTCTCTATCTCTTTGTCTCCCTCTCTATCTTTATTTCCCTATCTCTTTATGTGACTCTCTATCTGTGTCTTTCTCCTCTCCTCTCTTTTCTTTTCCTCCGTCTATTTTTCTCTATATCCCTCACTATTAAACCTCTTTCCATGTCCCTCTTTATTCTTCTATATCTCTACCTATCTCTCTATATATCTCTTTGTCTCCCTCTTTATCTCTTTGTTTTTATTTCTCTCTTTCTCTCTCTATCTCTATCTCTATCTCTGTTTCTCTCTCTTCTCTTTTTTTTCCCTATCCTTCTTTTTATCCCTTTATTTATATCTTCGTCTCTTTCTCCTCTGTCTCATTTTTCTCCCTCTCTCTTGCTCTCCTCTTTTTTTCTCTCTCCACCTATCTATAGCTTATCTCTATCTCCCTCTCCCTTTTCTCTTCCTTTCTCTTTCTCTCTTTCTCTCTCTATATGTTTGTCTCCTTAAGTGTGCAATGGGTACATTGAAGAGGTTTTAATGGTTAATTATCATATCCTTGATCAAATGACATGCTACCTTGATCATAACTCCCCAAGGACACATTCCATCCTTGGATTGTTGACATGAAACAACTAATCAAAATTTTCTCTTTTCTCTCTTTTTTCCTTTGTATCTCTTATATTTCTCTCTCATGCTCTATCTCTCTTTGTCTATTCCTCTCTCTTTCAATCTTTGTCTCCATCTATATCTCTCTTTCTCTCTCTCGATATCTATCTATTTAAATTTGTATCTTTTTCTCATTCTTTATCTTTTGAGTTTCTCTCTTTATTAGCCGATAGACTACATATAGTGTGAGATTTGAGCTTGAAGAAGTATCACGTCTACAAACCATTATTGAGTCATTGGAAAACAATTTTCAGCTACCATTTAATGGTAAACCAACTATCGTTTAATGGTAAAATCCTCTAAAATATTAGGAAAAAGCCTCCAAAATCTCACGTATCACATAAAAACTAGATAAATATTTATTTCACAACTGGATGGGAATATTCTATTTCCATTTGCAGTAGTTTTTGTCAATTTGATGACAACTTTCTTTTTTCATTTGTATTTGTTTATGTTTTAAATCTGTATACAAATATTTCATAATCAGATAATACTTAATTCTTTAAAGAAAAATTCTAGATTTGTCTAAATTTATTTCATTCCATTATTTAGCACATATTATTAATTGTTTAATCTAGCCACATGCAACTAGAAGTTGTAGCACATCCATGCACAAACACATACTCTCTAACATATTAACATACATATAGTTTTTTATCCGTGTAATCATCAACCACCTTTAGCTGCAAGTGTTAGTATATATTGGACTCTCTCTATATAGAATTGTCTCCCCCTCTATCTCTCTTTCTTTTTCCTAATCTCTCCAAAGATCAATTAAACTATAGATTTTTTATATATTAATTTAATTTGTTCTATATAAGAATATATTAATTATTAATTATAATAATTTCATTTTTATATTTAATAATTTTTATGATAGAATATAATATATAATAATGATATAACCTATATATACTATTATATATAATAACAAATATAATTATATTATATATAATTTAATTTGTATTACTATTATATAAAATATATATAATATATTAATTATATTTTGTATTTTATGGCCAATATCCTATTTGAAGTGGACAAAGCTAACTTGAGAGATCGTATAACTCGACAGAGCAGTTTTGTCACGCCTACACTCTTTCTTTGTAAAAAACTTCATTCTCTGACTCCTCCAACCATCCCACTGCTCAATATGTATCTTTTTGCAACAAATTACTACCGTAGAATGCAATGCCCAAGAAAAACCACCATGACATCGTTGCCACCAATTTTCTACCTTATGGTTTAGGAAAATCCATGAAAAAAATTCAAAAGGATTGCAATGCCTTTAGAAACTCTCAAGCAAATGCAATTGGCAATTGTAAATCCATACTCCACAACCTTTGCTACCGTTCTCCCTACCTGTGCAAAAATGGGCGCTTTGGAACAACGTATGGACACCCATCAAAGCATAAGGGATGGACGAATTTTGTCAGATGTTGTAGTTGCAATTTCCCTAGCAGACATGTATGCAAAATGTGGAAGCATAGACAAGGCACGTGAAGTGTTTGACAAGGTGCCTCAAAGATATGTGGTCTTGAGGACTCCAACAATTATAGGCTATGCAAAAAATGGATTTGTTGAAAAGGCTTTAGAAATTTCCAAGCAAATGCAATTTTCAGGTTTAAAGCCAAATTCTGCAACCTTTTCTATCATCCTTCTTGCACATACCAAAATGGTAGCTTTGGAACAGTATGTACGTTCATTGTAGCATAAAAACAGAGGAACTTTGTTAGATATTATAGTCGTGACTGCCCTGGTAGACATGCATTCAAAAAGTGGAAGTATTACCAAGGCACATGAACTGTTTGACAGAATACCTGAAAGAAAATCTCTTCTCGTGGATTGCGATGATTGCAGAATATGTACAAAATGGATTTGTTGAAAAGGCTTTAGACTTCCAAGCAAATGCAATTGGCAAATGTAAAGCCAAATTCCACAACCTTTGCCAGGAGCTTCAAGCAGAGTATGTACATTCATCAAAGCATCATGGAAGGGGGATTTTTTTTCAGATATTATGGTTGAAAATGCTCTGGTAGACGTGTATGAAAATGTGGAAGAATAGAAAAGGCATGTGAATTGTTTGACATGATGCCTCAAAGAGAGATTGTCTCATGGAATGCAATGATTGCAAGATATGCACAAAATGAATTGTTTTAAAAAGCTTTAGAAATTTTCAAGAAAATGCAACTGGCATATGTAAAGCCAAACTCCACAACTTTTGCCAACATTCTCCCTGCTTGCTCCAAAATAGGAGCATTGGAATAGGGTATGAACATCCATCAAAGACCTTATCTCTCTCTCCTTCTCTCCATACTCCTCCTCCACCTCCATCTCCATCTCCATCTCTTGCCTTTCATGGGATCATATACATCATCTAATTTTCCTTCATAGTTTGGGAGCTTCTAGTTAAGAAGCCTACCCAACTAATACGGTGGTTGTGAGAGTTACCCAAAAATAACATAAATATATTATTTAGTAAGTCAATTATTCGTCTTAAAAAACATGAATAAAATGGATAGAGAGAAATACAAAAATCATTACGAGGAGGCAACAGACAGCTGTACAAGTTGAGAATCTTAGTATACTTCAAATTCTACTGAATCTTCATTAATAAATATATGAGTCCTTCAAATCATATTGACCATCATCTTTGCAATATAAAGATAAGAAAATCATAATACATTTTTACATTACAATGACTTTTAAATCATGACCACAAAAAAAAAAAATCAAAAAAGGGCATTTCCCCCTGTTCAACTTGATCAAGGAGCCTGATTTTTTTGTGTGGAGCTACATTTTTCATCCAACAAGAACATACAAAGCATATATAATTTTGAGAATGAAACCCAAAAATGTTAGCAACAAATCTATTTAAAACTCCACCTGCAAATCCACCACCATTATCTAGATAAATTAGAATACTAAGATCATCATTACATGATAAAAATGGAAGCATAATAAATAAGAAAGGTAAACACATACTCCACAACCATATTTGAGAAAAAATCCAAGCGAAAGGCAACACTATTGAGAGAAACACAACAATAAATGTTTCATAACCCTTTGTTGCCTTTGTATTCAACTTTACGACTTGTTTTTGACTGTAATTCCTTTGTCACACAACGGGGAGAAAGGGAAGATTGATGGAATTTGAATAGAGGAAGCTCGATTGCACATGTTGTAGAAACTGCATTGAGATGTGGCAACATCATATGGTTTCAACAAAGCATAGTTTGACACATACTAATTGTTGTTTAAATATCTTGGGTTTGGTTGTTGTAGTGGCTTGTGATAACAAGCTTATTTTGTGTTGTCTTATCTCTTTTGTAGAGATACAAAATCAACATGTTTCACATCTTCCCATGCATTTTAAAGCTATTGTTTGTTTTAAAAATGAGAGCTCTACAAATTTGATGTGGAGGATTCCAATTTCTTTGGAGGACCATGTGTTGTGTAGTGTACCTTCTCGACAAGGCTTGGTGGTGCAAGAGGACAATTTTTAAGCTGCCACGTAGTCTTTGAATGACCTACCCTTTTGTATTTGCTTGCTTGGACTTTCTGACTGAGCCAACCTCTAGTGTTTTTGTAAATACGGTTTTAGAATGACATTCCTTGCATTTAATCCATGCAAAAAATACATAGCTGGAGAAAGCATCTAGTGGCAAGCGGTCTATGTCAAGTGAGATAATTTGAATTAATAGCAACCAAAGGTGGAAACAATGAGAACACATATTCCAAAGAAGGTTCACCTTGTACAAACTGTAAAAATTTATAGCCATGATCTTTTCCTTTATTTTTTTAATTAGTTTGCAAGTAGTAAAATTATATATGGAATTTGTTTATGATATTTTATATTTTGATTTATTATTATTATTTATTTATATTATTGATTTTTAGATTTGTCATTCATTAGTGTGAATTAAATATGTGAATAAAGATTTGATCTAAGTAACTTTCAAATTTTATAAAATGTTGTGAGCTAACTTAAATCTTCAATCATTTAAAAATATTTTATTCTAATAAATATGAGCTTTACAATATTTTATTTTAACGAATATCATTTTTACAATGTAGAAATTTCATTATATTTACAATAATATAAGTATGGTATTTTGAACATCATAATGTACTAGTGTTTATTTGAATATTATTATGTGTGGTTGTGTTTTATATATTCTAATTCTTGTTTTCACATATAAAATCTAATTCTATTTCATGTCTTATGATTGGACTAGTCCTAAGAGTATTTATTTAAGTGAGACTAAAAATGGAAATGATTCATTATCATCTATCATTCTTGAACACTTATGCACCTTTATTTTGCAAGACCACCTAGGTCATGCTCCATAACTATAACACATATCCATTATTATTATTGCACTACCATTATAAAGCCACGTACTCCATAACTACAACACAAATCCATTATCATTATTGTGCTACCATTATAAAGCCACACACTCCAACTCTTCCAATAATTTCAACTCTTACAAAATTTTATGTTGAAAACATACTTTTTAGGGGCTTAATTATGCAAGTTCCTGAATATACCATAAACACAATGTTCCTTAAACTTTTCATACTTATCAGGTACTATAGTAGATGGTACACATGCTAATAGTAAGAGATTTTAATGTCACTACAACAGATGTAATTATGAGTGTATAGGGCACATCCATGTTTATTAACACTTCCACACCTACAAAGACACTTTTATGATTCTTGGTATGGCATTATACTTCTTAGGATATTACCAACTATTATCAAAATATAAAGACTTTTAGAAATTAATTTTAGTCATCTACAATTCTTTTATCTTCTAAGCCATCTACCTCTTTTACAATTTTCAAATTAGACTTGATTTATGTCTACTCTTTTTTCAAATTTCTTGATTTCATTTAAATTTATATAACTTCAACTCATATATTTAATTGATTAATTCGAATAAATAATTTATTGAATAAATAAATGCAATCATAAAAATAAATAATAAACATC
>VDFB02325619.1:0-47638 GCA_007258455.2 Sequoia sempervirens
CTTGGGGGTGGATCAAATGATCAACCTTGCCTATGTGAAAGCGCAAGGGAAACGTAGTTTGAGAAAGACCAATGACAAAAGATGGGACCAAGAGATCGACATGACAGGATGGGATCTAATGAAGTCTGACACGATGAAGGACCCTAGGTGATGACATAAGTTTATATTGGGATAAAAGCTCAGGATTACAGATAGCGGATGAGGATCATCCAATGCTCAACCAAAACATACCAAGTGGCAGATAAGTGAATGCGGATGAAAAGACTCGATTGAAAAGGATGTTAGGATTGGATGTGAGGATAAGATGGATGGAAGCATAAAGCAACTAGGACACAAGGTAGGTAATGATTAAGCCATCTACGAATGGTGCATGTTACCAGGTTTTCACCATAGGATAGATTATTTCTCTTTACTATTTTTTTATTTTTTTGAATTTTTTACTTTTTTTGTATTTTTGCAGGATAGGATAACCCAGCTGACTTAGGTGTAAAACCTTTTCAGGTGCATGATGTTGATGGGATCCCCTTCAGGTGTAGCCAACTGATATGCCCCAGATCCATACTTAGCTTTGATGATATAGGGACCCATCCAATTTGCCTCAAATTTCCCTTTCTTGTCTCGATCTTGCTAGGTACGCTAATTCTCCTTAAGGACTAGATCACCAACGTTGAACTGGCGAGGATGGACCTTTTTGTTGTAGCTTCTCTTAATTCAATTTTGATATGCTTGGAGGTGATCGTATGCTTTGATCCATTTTTCATCTACGAGTTCCAACTGACTAAGTCGTGCAACCCGAACATCTTCATCACTGATGAGGTTCTACAAAGATATTCTTATTGAGGGGATCTCGACCTCAATCGACAAGACGACATTGGCACCATAGATGAGGGAATATGGAGTGGCACTAGTAGGAGTGCGGATGGAAGTGTGGTATGCCCAAAGGGCGGGATGGAGATGGAGATGCCAATCTCAACCAATGTTATTAACCACCTTTTTAAGGATCTTGATCAAGGTTTGTTGGTTGCCTACGCTTGACCATTACCTTGGGGGTAATAGGGCATGGACCAACGATGTTGGATGTGGAAGGTGTCACATACGTGTTTCATGGCCTGGTTTTTGAATGGCTTTCCATTATCAATGATGATGGTGGATGGGATTCCATATCTGCAGAGAATATGGAAGAGGATGAGTTTGGATATCTGAATACCCATAATTTGAGAGAGGGGCATTTCTTCCACCCACTTGGTGAAGTACTCGGTGGCAGTGATGATGAAGGTATGGCCATTGGAGGATGGAGGGTATATCTTTCCGATCAAGTCAAAACCCCACTGAGAGAAGGGCCATGGTGCTATGACGGGTTGCAAATCTTGAGCAGGAGCATGTATCAGATCCGCATGTTGCTAACAAGGTAAGCACTTTTTCACAAACTCACAATAGTCATGCTCTAGTGTAGGCCAATAGTAACCAGCTCTGAGAATTCTCTTGGCTAAGGCCATACCATTTGAATGTGCCCCACAAACACCACTATGAACCTTAGTTAACGCAATGCAAGCTTTGGTCTTGTTTGGACACCTAAGAAGAATTCCATCATACCCACGATGATAGAGTGTTTCCCCCACAATAGTGTAACGAGAGGTGTGTTGGATGAAGGATTTTCGTTGGTTACATGTAAGGTTAGGGGGTAAGATATTATCATGAAGGTAGGTGTAAATTTCATGATACCATGGTGACTCAGAACCTACAATGTCGCACACCATTTTTCTCTCGGGGATGCCATAAGCAAGGATTAAAAGTTGTTCGACCAAGAACACGCAATCTATTCAATCTTTCAGAATGTCGATCAAGGAACCAATTGTAGCCATTACATCAATTGCTTTATTCTAGACTCTAGGGATTTGCTCGAACTAGATAGAGGTGAAGTACTTCTTGAAGTCGTCCACCATGCACTTATAAGGCAACAACTTGTCATCTCTTGTCAGAAACTCATCATTAACCTGTTTGATGATCAACTGGGAATCACCAAAGACTCGTAAGTGAGTGATGTTCCATTGGATAGCAATCCTAAGACCAGTAAGGAGAGCTTCATATTCTGATATGTTGTTCGTGCATGGGAAAGCTAACTTGAATGACTTCGAGATGTAATCACCTTGTGGGGTGACAAACAAGATACCTGCCCCAACTCCATTGTGAGTGTACGACCCATCAAAGTAGAGTGTCCATGTAGTTGCTTCTGTAATCGTGAGAACCTCTTCATCAAGAAATTTTGTTATCAAGGGATAAGCATCTACCAAGGGATCATCTACCAACTGATTTGCTATTACTTGCCCTTTAATTTCCTTTCGGTCCACATACTCTATATTGAACTCGCTCAATAGCATAACCCACTTAGCCATGCGGTTAGTCAAAGTAGTTTTGGATAACAAATACTTGAGCGGATCAACTTTTGATATCAGCTTCATGGGATGACTGAGTATATAGTGGTGAAGCTTCTGTGAATTGAAGACTACAACTAGGCAAGCTTTTTCCATCAGAGAATAGTTGAGTTTGTAGCCCACTAAGGTCTGACTGATGTAGTAAATTGCTTGTTCTTTGGAGGACTCATCATGTTGTGCTAACAATGCCCCCAATGCAACTGAAGTAGCTGAAATATACAATAGAAGTGGTTTACCCAAAATTGGAGGCATGAGGATGGGCGAATGAGCCAAGTACTCTTTGATTTTATCGAAAGCCAGCTGACACTCTGAATCCCACTTGAAGGTAGTATGTTTTCTCAAGAGATGGGTGAATGATTGGCACTTGTCAGCTAACTGAGCTATAAATCATCTGATGGACTGTAGTTTTCCTTGAAGGCTCCTCAACTATTTTAGATTGCGCGGTGGAGGCATTTCCATGATTTCCTTGACTATAGCAGGATCGAATTCTATGCCCCTTCTGGAGACGATGAAACCCAATATCTTTTCGGATGTGACCCCAAATACACATTTCTTCGAGTTCAAACGTAGCTTGTAATGCTCTAGCCTCTCAAAGATTTTCTTCAGGATCATAGGGTGCTCTACTCTAGTTTTGTATTTCCCCAACAGATCATCAAAATAATCCTCCATGATTATGTGAATGAGATCATGAAAGATGATGGTCATAGCACGCTGGTACGTTGCCCCCACATTCTTGAGGCCAAAGGGCATGATATTGTAACAAAATGTGCCCCAAGGTGTAGTGAAGGTAGTATTATGTTGATCTTCAGGTGCTATTCTGATCTGGTTGTAGCCAGAGAAGCCATCCATGAGGGATAGCATCTCATGTCTAGCAGTTAAATCAACCAACATGTCGATATTTGGTAGGGGAAATTTTCCAACTCTTTCTTGACCAACAAAGCTACTTGAGGATGCATCTTTTTGAGTTTTTGCTTGATGGGTTTAGCATCTGGGTGGACATCTAAATGGTGTACAACTAGAGTAGGATCCAAACTTGGCATATCTAAATAGGCCCATGCAAAATTGATGATGTCATATTTGAGAAGTTGGATGATGATGGAGTGCTCTTCTTCTGATAAGGACTTGGCTACATATGTGATTTTTGGATCTTCTTCGGTTCCCAAGTTTACCTCATGTTTTTCTTTGATGAGTATAGATGATCTTTCAGACAATTGAGTTCCCACAAGGGGAAGATGAACGTCCCCATCTTCCAATGCCTTGTCTTGGTTTTCACTGTTAGATACACCCTTTATTTTTACTTTTTCTAAGTCAAGAAGTGCCTCAGGGAGGTTTTCACTAGATGACCCTTTGTGATTTTATTTCTTCTTATTTTTGCGGTTAGGGAATTCATCCTCCCCCAATCCCATAAGACGTACATAAGTATCCACTAAGGGAAAGGTGTCAATAGGTGCGTTACCACATAGGTCACAATCAATGAGCTCAAGGTGGTGAAGGGAAAGGCTAATGGAGAAAATAGATAGGCAATCAAACATGGAGGAAAGATCCACGTGATCCATGTCATCATACGCACGTATGATGGATTCTTCTTCAGGTATGTCTTCGAGGAGACCATTTTCCACACTAATGTCTTTAGAAGCACTAGTTGATGGCATGGGACCCTTTTTTTTTGTGTCATGGCCTAAACTCGAGTATCTTGGCCAAACTGGGGTGTCAACAGGTTGTTTTTGTCCTTGTTCGTCTATGCCAAGGCCTCCCCCTTGATAATTATATCTATCAACTAAATTTGAAGCATAAGGATACATCTCTTGGAAATACTCTTTTAGAGGGGGAGAAGGTTCAGGCTCCTCACAATATATCCATTGACTGATGTTGTCTTTAGGTGTATCTTGTCTTGTTCCAGAGGTGTGGAAAGTGTTGGATCCCACATTATGAGAGCTCAAGGTGATTGTCTTCTCTTCTTGTTTTGGTATAGACTAAGAAGGTTGGCCATATGTATGCGGTGAGAGTGGCATAGTTACCACATTTAAAGTTGTACGCATTTCATACTCATCGTGCAACCCTTGTCGATGATCTGGACCTTGGTAATGGTGGAGTCATATGTGGATGATGGATTGGATGATGTGGTGGATTGCGTATTAGAAGATGGATGGGATGATGATGCTTGAGGTGCCCCCTTTTCTACTCCTGGGTAGTAATGAGAATGGGGAAAGGAAGCTTCTAGTGCGTGGCAATACTCAAATGGTTGAGGATCAACATGTATTATAACTTCCATTTCATTAAATGGGAACTTCAAGCACTAATGATAAGTGGATGGGACAACTTGCATGGCATGGATCAATGGTCAGACAAGAAGAAGGTTATAGGGGAGGTCCAAATCAAGGACGTGACAGGTAGTGCACTGGACAATAGGACCAACCTGAATTGGAAGACAAATCATTCCCTCATAATCACGCTTTGCATTATCATATGCCTTGGTAGTGATAACCTGATTATTTAAGTCAGTGTGGGTGTAGCCTACTTGTTTTATGAACTTTAATGTGCAAATATTTAGGTTAAATCCATTATCTACCAAGACCCTTTTCACCTTATGTAGGGCTATAAGGACCTCAAGATGGAGGGGATGGTTATGGTTGGAATCGATGCAAGGCATGTCATTCTAACTAAAGCCTAGCTGATATGTGGCTAAAAGGTGTCCTACCAATGCTTGGAATTGTGTAGGATCGATTTCGTTGGGAACATGTGTATCCTATAAGGCTTTGGTTAAGATTTCTTGGTGAATAGGAGAAGACTTCAACAAATCCAAAATGGATATCTGGGTAGGGGTCTTTCCTAGATGATCAAGAATATTATATTGGACACTTACAAGAGGTGGTTGGGTTGACGTGGAAGCTCTTGGGATGGTGATGTGAGTGTGGCGGGTTGTAACAGAACACTG
Organism: Sequoia sempervirens; assembly: GCA_007258455.2. NCBI lineage: Eukaryota > Viridiplantae > Streptophyta > Pinopsida > Cupressales > Cupressaceae > Sequoia > Sequoia sempervirens. Next base: position 5,368 of record VDFB02325619.1, read on the forward strand.
GGGGTCTTTTCCTTTTATGTGTATCATAGACACACGCGGCTCGGCTTGCCTAATGTGCATGATGATGCCCTCGTAGTTATAAGGGATATTCTTGTAACTGATGTTATTTGTGTTGTTATTCTGATTATTATTGTTACTCGACCCAAGGTTTGCATTTGATGTGCTAGCTCCTTGGTTATTTTTTGGAAAAATGTTTTAATATATTTGAAGCTAAGCATTGGACGAGGTTGCCTGGTTGACATCCACGTGTATATCACCCCGATCTATAAGATCCTAGATGTAAGTTTTTAAACCTTGACATTTTTTTAATGAATGCCCTTTGATCTTGTGGAAATCACAATACTTGATTTCTTTATACTAGGTTGGCTTGGGTTTGGATTCATCAAGAGGCTTGGTCACATGACATGTAATCAAGTAATTAGCCTGAAGAAGCCTATTGAACATGACACTTAAGGGTTCTCCTAATTGAGTGAATTGACGTTTATTGTTCCCTTGATTATTTTGATTGAACTGTTGGGGAGGACGAGGTGCCCCTTGTGGCACTAATATGGCATTAGGAATGGATGGTTGATTATAGACGTGTTGTGGCCTCTGAGATGTGTTAGTTACTTGAACATGTTTGGTGTCAGTGACACCATCATTGATAGCGTTCTTATTCTTGTTCCAGTAGCGAGATTTATCCTCGGATGATTTTTCCTTATTAGGATTGTAAATTTTGACCAGCCCTTTAGCAATAAGTGCTCTCTCAAGGATACGACCCTTCTCTACTACCTTTGCAAAGGTTGTGACATAATGGAGCTTGAAATTATGTGCCATGTCTGGGTGAGAGTTTTCAACAACAAGGGTGACCATGTTTTTTTCTTTGAGCGGGGATTTCATTCAACCAGCCAAAGCTCGCCACCTTTGAAGGTAGCTTGTGAAAGTTTCTCCCTCGCGTTGCTTCTCTTTCAGAAGGTCCAAAGTATCAACATCCTTCTCCAAATTAAAGGAGAAGTGGGTGACAATTTTTTTCGAAAGATCTGCAAAAGACTTGATGGATCCCTTCTAGAGACCCGTAAGCCAATCAAGAGCTATCCTAGTTAGACTCCTTGGAAATAATCGCAGGAGATAATTGTCGTTCTGTTGGACTTCTTGACAATAGGAATAAAACACCTGAAGATGGCTCTTAGGATCTTTAGTTCCTTTGTACTTATCGAATTTTGGCATCTTGAAATGCTTTAGGAAAGGAACTAATGAGATTGAGGGATCAAAAGGATAGGGACAAATGTCTTCAAACTTGAAGGATTGTTTGTTAGTCCCTACTTGCAAGTCTTTTAATGCAGCTTTGACTTCTTCCCACTCTTTATTAGCAGGTGTGGAGGGAGCCGAATTAGACAGATTGGATTGATTGTAAGGAGGATATTACTGGGAGGATGAAGATGGAGCCGAAGTAGTTTGATTGTAGGTTGATGGAGGTGTATATGGAGGCATTTTCTGATATTGATTGGTGTAGGTGGACTACGGTTGTTGAGTGGTGTAGGATTGTTGATAGTATGGCAGATTTTGATAATAAGAGGTGGAGGTCCCTTATTGATATGGTGGTTGTTGCTAGTAATATGAGGTGGAGGGAGCACCCTGTTGATAGGGAAGTTGTTGTTGGGTGTAATACGAATACGGATTGGATTGGTAATTGTAAGCAGGATTTGGTTGTTGGGTATTATATAGAGGTGGTGGTGGATTGGATATTTGGTACTGAGGATTGGAGTATGATTGCGGAGGGTTAGTGTAAGGTGGCGGTTGAGATTGCTGAGGATTCTGATGGTCGGGATTGGGGTTAGGATTTGATGGGGCAACAAAGATGGCATATGTGCTTGATGGATGATAAAGGTATTGTGTAAGAGGATTGTGTTGCATTTGCATGGGAATTTGAGTATGTTGGGGTGGTTGTTGCTGATGTGGTGGTTGTTGGTACAAAGGGCAAGATGGGATATGTTGTTGAGGGATTGGTATTGAGGCACCTTGGGGAGGTTGTTGAGGTTGTGGTGTAGCCTATGTTTCCTGATGAGGGGGTTACATGGGAATAGTAGTATGTTGTTGCGGGACTGGAATATTTTGTTGCGGGGGTTGCTGATGAGGTGGTTGATATGGGATTATAATTTGTTGCGGCGGTGCTTGCAATGGGATGGCAGTGTCTTGTGTCACCTGTTGCTGAGGCGGTTGTGATGAGGTGGATTGTTGTGGATTAAGTAGAGGCTACTGGAATGCAGGGATGTTTCCTTGGGGTGGTTGTTGAGATATAAAAGGTGGAGGTTGTAAGTTAGCTGCAGGTGTAGAGCTCGGAGGTGGTGGTAGTGTGAGGAAGGGATTGCCCCTAGTGTTGATGAGTGGTTGTCTTGACTGATTAGGTGGGAGTGGCGGTGCAGATGGTACGGGGTTCGGGCCTTGTTGGACTGACATGGTAGGTGGTGGCGGAAGATTCTATGGCATTCCATAAGCATGGGGTCATTTGGATCAGGTTGTGCTCTCGGGACTAAAATTAGAATGCGAGGAACATTGCCGACTTGATAAAGCACAACATTCCTAAACCTAGGTTGATACCAATTGTCTATGGGTGGACCCTCAGGCATGTATGAGTTTCCGAGAATGTTCTGTGAATTTTGGGGGTCCTAAGATGTTGGAGGGGGTGTGATGTTGACGTATTGCGACATGTCAAAGTTTGGAGGTAGTTTGATTCCTTTCATGATTAAAGTGGCAAGAATTTTGTCCCCAGGTTCGTTAAGAAGGCGGTCGGTCATTTGGAGATTGACAGGATTGTTGAGGTACTCATCAATAGTGACCTCAAGTTGGATGACCATGCTCTCATCGGTAGGAGGTGAAGTGTTTTGAACATCAATATTGGATTGTGATGAGGCATCATTATTGGGATCCTGAGGGATGTTTTGGGCACCTTGACCTTGTTGTTCAGCCATTAGTTTCTTTGCCTGTGATCAGGTTTGAACGGGCATGAAAGTGCAAAACTACCAAATGAGCTAAGATGAGGCTACACTCTAAGATGCAATGTAGGGATGATCTAAGTGATGATTAGAGGATTGACTAGACTGGATGAAGAATCAATTGATTGAATGATTGGATTGGATTACATCGATTGAGGAGATGAAACGCTTGTTAGGATTAGACGACTATTTAGATAGGACGATGAAACGAATTCTAGACCAAGTTCAGAGATTGAACGGAGTGACACAAGGTGTTGATTGATCGGATTAAAGGACAATGGATGATTACGACACCAAATCCACCTCAAGATAGAAGTGGATAAATGGGCGAATTGACTTGTAAAGTTTCCTAACAAACTTGTCTATTTCTTCACCCGTATGGATGGAAACGAATTTGCTCAAAATGATCGATGTTTGATAAAATGACTTAAATGTTGAAACCTGGACGGATGAGAATTTCAAATAGAGGAAAATTGCCTGCTTAGGTAGTAAATTTTCCTAAGGATGGTGAAATTTTTACTTCCAAGGAGAATAGGAAAATTACGGATGAACGGATGATAGACCACCCGACTCCGACATAATAAGTTCGCCCTAATCAAGGAAAATCTGATGTTCTATGAAAACAAGAATCTGATGAAAATGACCTGACATGGTGAAGGACTCGTGAACAAGAACTTAGATTTCCTATGGACAAGAGGGTTCACCCCTAAAGGAGAATTCTATTTTATTTTGAAACAAAAATTATAAAAATGATTGACGAGATGACTTGACCGAGAACGGATCATTTTGTGATGAGGTTCATTTTAAAGGAGAAAATTCATTCGCTTTGTGGAAATGAGTGAACTTGATGAGAACAACTAATGGAATTAAGCCTAAAATCTAGATGCATCAGCTTAACTCAAGAACAAGAAAATAGGTCAAAAAGTTGTTTTATTGAAGCGACCGCCTTTTGACAAAGGCGATCCACCCAAATGGAAAACCTAGACTAGATTGATGCATAATCGCCTCTGTGCATGGAAAACGCCATCTACAAAGTGAAAATTCACCAAGGCAAGGGCTAATCTGGCGGCAAAGGACAAACAAGCACAACAAACAACAAACAAAAGGCTAGGTTGACTCAACTGAAAAAACAAAAGCACCGTATAACACAATGAAGACATTTCAAGCAACACAAACCTAATTATGATATGGGTTTACAAACTTGATGTAGGTTCACCACCTTGAGTAGGCTACCCAAGGTTAATACTTTGTGATACTAGGGTGGTTCTCTAGATCACCCCTTTTCACGAAGGTGGATAGCTAGCATTCCAATGACATAGGGTCGTCAACAAACACCATGGGCTCACCTTCACACTCTCACTCAAAGACTATCGTAGTCCACCACAAGGATTCCTATCTCAACCCAAGGGAGTACGTGGTGAGTAACTTCAGGGTACGATTTGCATCCCCTACACTACACCAAGTTGTGGCTACAACACGGGTCTCTATCTAGGCTATACAAGGCAATCTTGTGAGTCCCTGATATACGCACAGTACATGGGGCACAACTGTGAACACCAGCTCATTACAAGCATGATTCGGGAGCCCAACGAGGTACTGGAAACTCAAACCAACTCTACATGTCTTATCTAGGTATCACCCTAGCTTCAATGCTTCGCTAAACACAACGTGACTGGATTGGGGTACAACTTTCGTTCTCCCCCCTTTATATACCCCATCGGTAACATGTGGTTGGAATCATCCCCTGAGTGATGAAATCCTAGGCAGGTCCCGCTAAAGGAAGAAGATACTAGACGTTTTTGGTTGGTCCCTAGGCTCACATGTAGTGCAAGGGGAGAGCTTAAACGCACTAGCACCTCCTAGGTGGATACAACTGGACTAGAGTGAACTGTGATTTCTCGTCACCTAGGATCGTCAAATGGTGCAAGGGGATTCAATACATCAACAGTCCACTCACAAGCACGAAAAGCAAGTTAATTTACCCTCTAATTAATCTACGTGTGCCTAGCTAGTATAGAAAAACAACAAACAAACTACCTAAAGGTCTTGGACCAATCATTCTGCAAAAAAATTCATTAGTAGTTTGCAACCACTGGTCTTGGACAGACGATAACAAGCTGCACAAACCATTAGCAAAAACGAGGCACACACAAATAGATGAGTTAGTTGATTAGTACCGAAAATTGAAATTGAACAGAAGTTGAAAACTGGAACTTAAGGTCTCAGATTTATCTTAGATTCGCCTCTATATGAGGCAAATTCGCCCTCCCTGCTTATCAAATTCGCCTGTTTCAGGAACCGACTTGCAAATTCACCCATTTACTGGAGCAAATTCGCTTGTTTTTAGGGACTGCTTGCAAATTCTCCTTTTCTTCACAAATGGGCAAATTTTCCAAATGCAAATTCACCTCTGTTGAGAGCAGGTTTGCCTCTGTGAGGTGAAAATTCGCTCGTTCAGGATGGATTCGCCCCTACGTGTAACTTGAACCTGCAAAACTCAAACAATAGAAAACATAAAAGCGCAGATTCATGACATGGGTCCCACCAAGCGTTCTAGAAATGTGTGCAGTGTTAAATCTCCTAGTTTAGAATGCAAAATGAAACAAAAATGCAAGCAAAGGAAAACACAACAACACCTTAAGATTGACCTAGTTGAACTTGAATAAAACAAATCAAAATGGAATGAGTTACCTTGCCAAGTTGATCAAATGGTTGGCCATGTTGATTTGTTTGATTGTGTGCTCCTTGGATGGAAAAGGCATGAAAGCGGATGCAAAACGATGCATGAGATGAGGGATGCAATTATGCAAGTGGAAAGTGGAGTAGATGCAAGATGAGGATGCAAAATGAGCTCAAAAGTTGTAGCAATGGAGTATGTTTGAGAGTGCTTGCTAGTATGTTTGATGGTGGCTTGAATGAGTGTTATTCCCAAATGAGGGAAAAATCTCTAATTTTAGGGAAATGCCTCTATGAAATTGAGGTGGCTGGGATTAGCTAATTATGGACAAGATGAGTATTAGGTGAGTTGAAGACTACAAGCCCTCACATCTTTCCAAGTGTCAATGAGGTGTTAAGGGGGAAGGTGATGTGGAGGTACTTTAGGGTACCTTGGGATTAGGACAATATCTCCTCATAAAGGAGGTCTTTGTCCCCATGTGGGAGATGTGACACATGAGGAATTTAAAATTCCTCAATAATCCACATGGGGAAGAGAAAAGCCTTGGAGGAATAAATGTGAATTTTAAATTCACATGGAGGAATGAGTTGCCTTGTCTAAATGAAGAAATAATTAATGATAGTTGACTTGGGGGTAAGCCATAATTGGCATAGGGATTAGGTTGACCTAATCATGCAATTAAGTTTGTGCAAACAGGTGATTAGGAGGACTAATGAAGGATTAAGGCAAGTTGCAAATTATGGAGATTGTGACATTAATCCTGATTAAAGGTGTGCACATCCTAATCATGGATTGATTAAACTAATCTAGATTAAAGGGAGGTTATGGAGGATGGGACAAGGAGAGAGAAAAAGTGAATTTAAAAATCAATTTAAATTCACAAGGCCAAGTGACTAAATTAAATAAATAAAAACATTTATTTAATTTAGAGAGGAAGGGGACAAAAGGTAGAGTATTCATTCATTAAATTAAATACCTTAGGAACCTTAGCAAAAGGGGAAATATCAATTAAATGAATTATTTAATTAATGTTGATAGGGGATGTGAAATAGACGAATAAAGGGGATGAATTTGACCATACGGGAGTGGTCAAATTCAGATGTCTACACTTTGAAGTCCTTAGTTGATGTTTCAAGTTGTGTGTTTGGTGATGACCCTAATTCCAATGAGAATATTCATGATCCTTCACCTCCCAATGTATGTTCTCGTGATGTAGATATCTTGGGACAAGATGAGGAGAGCATGAATGAATTTATACATAATTCCTTGCATAACCTTAAGAATAATGTAGTATTTTATCCTTCCATGAGATTTCCTAATCATCTATACCAACAGCCAACACCACCTATTATGCTAACACTTGAAATGTTTTCCACATTGAATAAGAAAAGTGATTTACAATTTATACGTCAACCAATGCACATGGAAACACCTACCATTAATAATCACAATGAAAACACATCAACCACTCTTCCATCATATGAGCATAAAGTTACAAACACACCCGTTAACTTGGAGCAAAGCTATGGGGAAGGTTTTAAGATATTAACAAAACAAGGATGTGACATAAATGATGAGTATGAGATCCACTCCCTTTTGGAACGAACACTCTTTAAAGATACAAAAGGAACAAAAGGAATAGGTCACCAAGGTCCTCCACCTTTACATCAAACATTTGTTCCACCAACTAAGAAATACAAAGTCCATGGTCCTATTAAGAAAGGTGTGCTACCCTCTTTGTGTCCTTTATCAAAGACTGAGAGTAGTCTAGACACGGTATTAAATTTGGGATTAATTACACTACCACCTATGCATGAATGAAAATATAATAAACAAAAGAATACAAATGCATCTTACTGTGCATATCATAGAATATTTGGACATACTATTGACGAATGTTTTTCTTTAAAGAAGAAATTGAGAGAATTTGATCCTTATAGGGATCATGTTGAACGTATGAGATTAACATTCATACGCTTTTCTCCTTGCTATGGGGTAGTTGTATTATTCCAACATGCTCACTATCATGCATGGGGGGTATAAACTTAGCTTTATACAATCATATTTCATTTTGCAAGGAGAAGCATATCATCATCCATGTTGGGCTCATCTTTGTCCCTACACTTGGGGGGCAAGGGGTTAGGTAGCCTTGTATTAGGTGCATTCCTTCTAGCAAGGGATCCCTTTGTTTCTCCTTAAAATATTAGTGTAGAAAAATTACACTAACATTTTAAGGGGGGGAATATGGTCCCCCATTCATTATTTGCATGTGAAATGGTCCCTTCTTAGTGATAATAGCATACACCTCCTAGGAAGTGTGACCTTATCAATCTATGTTATGTCTCATTTGTGGTGATATTAGCCTTGATGTCCCATAATAGTGTGACCTTTCTTTGCATATACATTCCCCTTGGTGGTGATGTTATGGTTATTATCCCCTAAGGTGTTAGTTTCTATTCCATGACTAGTCCTCTCTTGGCGGCAATGTCATTTGTGATATTCCCTAAGGTGTGACCTTTCATGTATTGAGTAAAGCCCCTTTATTGTTTTTGTAAATCACCTTTTTTGATGGTGTTTTTATAACACCCCTTCATGTTTAAGCCTTATCTTGTCATCATTTATACACCTCCTTAGGTGAGTTTTTGCACCTCCTTATGTGAGTTTGGAATTTTTGCTTCACTTTATTCACAGAAGTTGAACTTAGTGATGCATTGGCATGACATCTTGATCATTTTTGTAGCACCTTATTAGAGTTACCAAAGAGTGTAACTCTTGATATGGTTGTTAATGGGTACACACCTAGTGAATAGCAGACTTCACTAGACCTAGTGTGTTTCTCATATTCTGCTACCTTGTCCTAGGGTCTCACCTAGTGAGTATCAAACTTCACTAGCCTATGTTTCCTTCTAGTTTGTGATTCACCTAAAAAATATTGGATTTTTCTATAGTGTGAGTCACAGTGCCTTTGGTTCATGGATTCAACATAATGCAACTTGTTTATTCATGGACACCCTTATTATTGCATAGACAGTTGTCGTTGCACTAAAATATCGACCTATTAATGCTCGATACAATTGCTAGAGTTAATGAATCCACAAGAGGTGGTTAAGCCATGCCACGAACCCAAGCACTGCACTACACGACACAAGGAGACCAAGGGTGCACACCTTGCAACAATCCCCCCAATATAAGTGAGGGGTTTAAACCTGTGACGCAGGCTTTGATAGCAATTGTTGCATTGATATTTGTCATTCCACCAAAAGATTGACCTGTTAATACTCGATACAACCACTAGAGTTAATGAATCCATGGGAGGCAGTTAAGCCATGTCATGAACTCAAGCGTTGTGTTGCACAAAAGAATGATACTAAGGGAACACACCTTGCAACACTTTTTAAAATGGTCACCGAGCATAACACAACTTTCTTGCTAGTGGAGCCATGTGTTTCATGAGTGTTTAGCATAACAAAACTTGCTAGCCTTATGAAAACCATCATATTGCATGGAAACCTACATCTAGTACAAAAATAACAATATATGACTAAATAAACTACTAAAATTGTATATAAATGACTAATTTTGGTCACATGACCATTAGTAGTTTATTGCCGGTCATTTATAACACGACCAAATTTATGACTAAACTATTTTAGTCATTTATCTAGTCATTTATTTAGTCATTGATTTGGTCATTGATTTAGTCATTGATTTAGTCATTGATTGTTGTTAACCGGTCATATATTTGGTAATTAATTTAGTCATTGATTGTTGTTAACTAGTCATTTATTTAGTCATGGTAGTGATTTATTTAGTCATATATTTAGTCACTAATTTAGTCATATATTTAGTCATTAATTTAGTCATATATTTAGTCATTATTTTAGTCATGATAGTCATATATTTAGTCATTGTAGTCATATATTTGGTCATTGTATTCATTTATTTTAGTCATAGTAGTCATTTATTTAGTCATGGTTTAGTCATTTATTTGAGTGAATCAATGATTCAAGTTATAAATCAAATCTAACTTAATTAATTCTCACAAATTTATGCATATAAACTTCAAATATCATAGATATTCAAATGTTTTTTTGTATTAGATTAACATGAAAAATATATATACAATCAATAAACAACTTTATGCATATAAAGCTCAAATATCATAGATATTCAAATGTTTTTTGTATTGAATGAAAACAAAAGAATACAAACAACAAACAACTGCATAACCAAAGGAATTACAAACAACTTTATGCATATAAAACTCAAATATCATAGATATTCAAATATTTTTTTGTATTGCATGAAAAAAAAATATACAAACAACAAACAACTGCATAACCGAAGGAATTACAAACAGCATACAGTTGCATAAACAAAAATCCAAGAAATACACCCTTCACTGCACTCTTGGTTGCCATGGAAGACAAATCCAAGATATAATACAAATGCTACAAACATTGAAGGGAGAAAAGACATGAAAATATATAATAAATGTAGTTATATTATTTGTGGTGCATATATTGTCCGATTCGGAGCAGCGTTGCCCTCTCATTCTAGTTGGACAACCCTTGAGAGAAGATTGGAAGGATTCAAATGAGAAGGATGGAAACTTCCTATCTATAAATCTCACTGGTCATGGTTGGATGAAAGTAAAGAGTGCATGTTCACCTCTCCAATTTGATGAGCTGCAACCTAAAAATAAGATTTCAACGAGGGTTTTAGAATATGTTTATTAAAATGAAAATACAACCAAGATCTAATAATGAGCACATTTATATTTTTACAATATGGCATCCTTTACCTATTTCAATGGTTCGGTGAGATTTCTCATTACAATGACTATGGTAGAACACTAATCTACAAAATGACTATGAAGTTTCTCACTAATAAGACTAAAAGGTGTAACATCAGCAACACTGCCACTTGATACAATTATATTTGATAAGGCACATTCAAAAGCTATCTAAATGTTTATCTGGGAGGAAATGCATGTGGATTTATGATAAAACTGGAACAATGCCTCTTGATACAATTATATTTGATAAGGCACATTCAAAAGCTATCTAAATGTTTATCTGGGAGGAAATGCATGTGGATTTATGATAAAACTGGAACAATGCCTTCAACTGTCATTTCTCCATTATACAACTCTTCCCATGTGAAACAAAGAGCTTCTAACAACCACATTTTATCCTTTGTGATCCTCCATAGTTTGCAATGATACTGTCTGATGATGCATAATTCTTACAACTAGAACAAAAGACTGAGGGTCATATGCTTGCAATGATATTATATTTATTCCTTCTTTGAAGCATGTTGTAATCTACAATAGGTTAAGACAAAGCAAGTTACAAATTGAAAAGAAAAAAAAATGATATGAACATAAAACAGGAAGGCACTGGGCATTTCAAGAATTATGCTAAGAATGAACACAAAATTACTACAAAGAATAAGACAATGCACCACTATGAAGAGTATGCAAAATGGATAGAAACTGCTCAAAGCTTTAGTTGCTAAGAGTATTAGAAAATGAGATGAGAAAAAAACAATTAGTACAATATAGAATCTTAAGATGTTAAAAGGAACCCACCCCAAGACCATCATCACATCCATTGGCTCCCAATAATTGAGCACTCAGTTTGTTTGTAACCTTAATTGATATTCCTATACCAAAAGACAAAGGGGTTCACCTTTAAAAATACAAGTACCAGATTACAAAGTTTAGACCTTCTGATTCAAAATTCAGTCTTGGATCTCAAAGTGACCAAAACACTTTCAAAAATAATGTTTCCTTTAAAAAATTAGAAGCGGTTCGCAGAAGTTCTTCATCTCCAATATCTGCTAAATCACAAATAAACTTTGCAATTTTCTTCTAAAAAAGGAACTTTCATTGAAGTTAAATTCAAGTTTGAAATTTTGATTGATTGTTGAAAGAACTCAAGAAAAATATTTTAGGAACTATATCCAAAAGTGGGGATTCAATGAGATACCAAAAGAAACAAAGTAAACTTGAAACAGCCTGTGAACTTGATCCAGACATGCTAGGAGCAAGTGGACTACTTGGAGAGGCAGTTCCACCAACACCTCCACCAGCATGGCTCTCAAACAAAGGAACAACAACCCAAGCAAAAGCTTCTTTATATGTCATTATTCAAGCCCACACTTGTAGTTTCTGCTTCTCCTTTTCTGTCAAATGTACCTGCAACATTCTTAGCTTATTTAGTTTTAATAATATATATTCTCATAATTTCAAGCCCATGGTGCACTGACAACGTCCTTATAACCAAATCCTTTCATCAGATCAATACACCACAAGCAAAAAAAATTGAGATTCAACAAAACTACAATAGAAATTGTTGAGTTAAATTTCCCCATTTTCTCTTACAATTTTCAAGTACAATGAATTCAAATAGCACAAATAAAGGAAGAACTTCATAATCTAGTACCATGACTACTAATACATGCTTGACAAGCATCATGTTAAACTCAACGCAAACATTGCTTTCATAAGTTGAAGGTAACTTACTAATCACATATTTCTCATGCAAATCCAAAATATACATTGACCAAAAAAACCACACAAGTTCAAAGTTGGAAGATCATGGATTATAGTTACAGCCACACTGAAAAACCAAATAATAGACATGGGAAATAGAACAAAATTCTTGCATCGCACATGTAACAAAAAGTACCATAGTTATGTCATGGATAATATACTCACGAGTTCTTTGCGAGAGTATACAGAAGGTGTGACTCCTCCTCCTTCAGTAACAGGCTTTTCCAATTGAATGAGTAGACAGACAGATGAAGATGGTGAATCTATAGAAAAGATAGCATGGTGTTGTGAGAGCACTTCACCCTGGCATTTCATAAACATTTTGTCACCAGTTAATTTTCTAAAATCAAGTCAAGTTTGATTAATTGACTAATAGTTTGATATAACAGTCCATGATTTTATGCACTAACTAGATAGATAAGATGAAATGCAGATGGTGTCATAATGTTACTTCAGTGGAGACAGAATGATATAATTATAGAAACCAAAAAAATATAAAAGTGCATGCTCTCTTGTAAATTAAAAATATTAATTGCCACTTACATCTTGTAGTTCATTGGGTAAGAACTGGAAGTAGAAATCCTCAGACAACTTTTCTCTCCTCTCTCTATAGCATAAGCAAATTATACCATAAAATGGCTCTGGAAAGACATAGCTTCAATTAGCACCCAAAAATAAAATCTAACAAGGTTAAAATAGTATTTCAATCTCTCATTGGCCCATTAAACATTCAAATTTCTCTATTAACTGTGATATAAAGGACACATTCCAAAATTCTTAATTTGCTGAAATAGTTAGAGTTGAACACACTCACACTACTGCATGCAAATCCTAAAGATGATAAAACTTGAAATTTTGAAGATCTCTCAACTATGTTGCATGTCTATCTTACAAGCCATGAAATAAACCTCTATATAGAGGAGAAAAACTCCTCTTATTTGGAATATTATGCCACCTGAGAGTTAGTACCACAGGCTCAAAAATAAAACTTCAAACCTATAAAGAGTTGTAGACCACAACCAATTACATGAAAAGATTAATCTCTCCAATGGTAGTTCCCGCACCAGCTACAAGATTTTTTTTTTTATCTCACTCAGGCAACCGACCATATACAATTATCTCCTCTGTAGAATTTAAAAAAGTAGAACAATTGGTATTTTAATTTATTTATTTTTCTATTTTTGGTTTGAAGATGTTTAGCTTTTTGAAAACCCTACGTCATAAGATAGACAAAGCCCATAAAAGAGTGAGTGAACCAAATGAGTGGTTTGAGAATCAATGTCGTCCATTGACAAAGCCCTTCATTTCATTTGTATTAAGGGAGGCATAAATAGAGGAGTAGTTTGTCTGTCATGCACAACCTTGTTAAACATTATAGTTATTTTGAACTTGTGACTTTAGAAAATGTGGATCAGCTAATGTCCCATCTAAGGAGCACCCAATAATACACTAAGTTTTGTAGGGAAATCCCTCTTGTTGGGTATGGACATGTGAGAATATTGAGCTTTTATGGTGAACAAGGCTGTTACATTTTAGTAGGGCAAGAGGCACAACACATGAAACTGTATTTGTGGTTGGAAACTTCACAAAAATGGCAGCAATGTTTGCTTCTCACAGGAAAAATTGTAAAATCCCATGATCCACAACAAATCAATTGACATCTAAGGCAAGTTGAAGCCAAGTGCAGTGCACTTGTCATTCTTGTCAAAACAAAATCTTGAATCAGAAACCTTTGTACATTAATGGGAGTATTTTAGCATGCAAGTTCATTATAATATAGAGACTTCCATTTTGTGCAAAAGATGCAATTGGCTCTATATATCTTGGGTGTTATATAGTGTTTTGGCATAGCTTCATAATTTGTAAGGTTTGGGGTGCTCTTCAGGGTGATTTGTAAAGTCTATGGCGTGATTCAAGGATAATTTGTAAGTTCCCTAATGTTGTACGGTATGTCAAGAGGTAATCATGGGTAGAACAATGTGTACAGGGATGTTTGTGAGTATAAAGAAAAATTTGTTGTATTAAGAACCAGTAATACTACCCAATTACTCTTAAGAATCATAAGCAGCCACATACATAAAAGTGTTAGTGCAAGTCGTCATAGGTCTTGTTCTTTGTAAATATTCTTGTGCATAAGTAGTTTAGTTTAATTAAAATTAGATTTAGATTTCATTTAGTCATTCATCCATTTTTTCCGAGCTTTAAGATCAACAATTTGTGAAGAAAAATATTCTTGCATTCTATTCATCAAAATGCAATAAAAATTATAGCTTGCTATTTACATTGCAAAAGCCATCATATGCCTAAGGCATCCCCAAAATATATTCACAAGGGAAATGTGAAACCTTCATTATGCAGAGGAGTATCTTTACATATGTACAAGATTTTAGCAAAAAGAGGCTAAACTTCCTCATTTCTTACCAGATTGGTAAATCTTGTATCTATTCAATGTCTTAATATTGCTTTAAGGCAACATTATTCAAGAACATATACCCTACAAAATCTCTCTAGCGATGCTCCACTAGCAAGACTATGGAAAATATCCTTGTACAAGTTGATTAACCAAGGCTAGTGCACCCTCTTTTGATTCTCATAAATCAAGTACAATATGGAACAGGGCAATTGTTGGTATATGGATGGAAGTTGCTTTTTGGGGTTGAGCTCTCCCAATTAATGCATGTTTCGTATGATGGCCCATGCTAATGGCATGGAAATCTAGATATCTTTCCATTTCCCCTCTGCAAACCTAACAATCTATACAAAACACAAAAACCCAAGATTGTGAATGCTATGGCCATGGGCATGAACAGAGACCCTGTCGGTGGACCTCCTACAATTGCAGGTGGAATAATAGATAAATTGCAAACAAAATTACAGACCCTTACAAAACTTTGCTTGAGCAGTGAGCTAACCAAATCAGAATATAGAAGTATGATAAATAACTAAAATATTCTAAAGGTATCTCCTGATGATATCTAAGCTAATTCCGACTCATTAAGTTATATGTTTCTTGAAGGATTTGGAGGAAACCCATATTCAGTTCTTGCAGTTTAGGTAGTAAAATCGAGAATACTCTAGTCCTCATCAACAAAATTTTACCAATTAGAAATTAATTTTGATTTTTTTGATTTAAGTTCCCCTGGCATCATGTGTATTAAATCACTAATGACTCCTTATGTCAATTGTTTGATTTGGAAACCATTAGTTGCTTATGTAGTATGATGATATTGTATTTTGGCTAAATTTTTGAAGCAACTCTTCTGGGTAGCATGTTCAAATTGTAAGCCATTGCCTTTATTTTTAATTATCCAGCAAGTGACCATGTGAAGTGAGATCTACTTTAAAAAATTCTCAGATACGAATACTCTAGTACTTGAGTGGTCAATAAGGTACAAGGTGGCAGTTGGTATAGCTAGGGGACTACATTATTTGCACAAATGTTGTCAAAGGTGGATGATTCACAGGGATATCAAAGCAGCCAATATTCTTCTAGGTAGAGGATATCTAGAAAAACTCCTTGCAAACAATAAACAACAAAAAGGGTCAACTACACTACAATTACAATAAAAAAATAGAATGTCTTTCAAATGCTTTGTAGCATTTCCTAGGCTAGTGTTACAACAAGCCACCATTAGATACAGCTAAAAAACTATTACGAAACTCTACCAAAGCATTCTGAAAAATTTACTAGAATCATGCACTTCCTATCAAATGGTGGTGGGAATTTTAATACAGAAAAATGCTTACCTTGTTTGGAGAATGAATCGAGATATACTAAGAGCTTATTAGCATGATACTTATAACTCCAACCGAACTGAAGCTGAGATTTTAAGGTGACAACTTCTTAGAATTTCTGCCAATTTGCAAAACCCATGTAATGGAAAATGTTATTTAGTGCATCATCCAAAACCGTAATGAATAATAAATCAATTTTGAAATTCTAAAGAATTAGAAAACCAAAGCTGTATCTAGATTATTGATGAAGAAAACTAAGTCAACAGAAGAGTGAAAAAGCTTAAGCTGTAAAGTTCAGAAAAATAAAAGAGCAGCCCAAAGATTGTTGTATATGAATTTTGCACAGCCAATAAGCAATAAGGAGATTATAATAAATAAACAATATGTTGTTGAGATAGAAAGTATTTATTTGAAAGTCATGGTGATCCTCTGTACATAGATGAGTTTTTTAAACAGATTCCAAATATCTGTACAAATTACAAATATATGAAAGAAATTGCAAATAAATGAAAGAGATTTCAAATATTTGTACATAGTCATCCTCTATACATAGATGGTTTGAGGTTGGATGATTGAGACAGTAGCTTTCCATGCTAACTTATTGGGTTCTTTTTGGCCATCTTATATGAGTTTTGGATTCTTAGGTCTTGTGCCATTCTGGATGTTATACTTCAAAGCAGATGGGATGTATCATAGAATTTTAACAAATGAAAGCCTCATCTTCCTCTTGCTTGGAAAATCTGATAAATTGAAATTATGTATTTGAAAATGCCATGATTCATGTTGACCTTCACATTTCAATCCATCAGATATTGGCACCACAGTGACAACATAAAGGATTACTGGCATTTCTTAGTAGTAGTAAGAGCCTCCTTGTGCTTTTTAGATGATAGGTTGTGGTGCTGAGATAGTATTTGGTATGGGCCATTCTGCTATTATCTTTATTTTTTGAGTGCGTACTTTGAGTCTATCTTAATGTATATGCATTTACATTTTTCTAACATGTCCACCAAGCAACTGTAAAATCTGACAAAAATCTTGCTTTATTTATGCTGTAATAAATGTCCATGCCTTATTCCAAGGTTGAAGTTCTACGACAAATTAGAAGAATGCTACCATAGCAAAAATTTTAACTGTTTACAAATATGTCAATCTTTCTAGTTTTGATAGATGCTGCGCAGAACCCATGATGTCATGCACAAGATTCCTTCACTTAATTTAATTTAAGATTTAATCAGTCCAATGTTCCATCAACTGCCTAGCTTGGAATTGAATTGAAGAATAGTTAAGATTAGGTAGCTCCAAAAGTGTATGCATGGGATTGAATTGGGATTGGTCTTCATAATAAAATGTTAAATGACAATTCTTTTGGGCATTTTATTGAATAACGTAGTGAAGGTGGTGGGGTCAACCAAATATTGCTTGAGGTGATCAATTTGATTGCTAGTAAAATAGTCATATGTTTTTAGATTAAGAACATAAGGTCTTCACAGTCCATGTAATGAAGAAGAAGGCTTTTGGAAATTATCTTGTATCAGAAATTTTTCATATTCATGGTAAGCTAAACTTTAGGGGATTATCAAAAACTATAATCCAATAATGCACATAGAGTATTCTCATACACATTAAGTAAATCTCCTTCTATTGAGATGAAGGTAGCTTACCAGGGCAGGAGGTAATGGAAACAGGGGACTGTACATGAAGCAGCTTGAATATATAGCATTGTTGATGCTTGGAAGCCCATTCACAAGCAAGCATACTCTCTTGGATCTGATCTATCGCAACTACAATATTCACATATTCATCACTTTATCTTCTAATAAATCTTCATCATTAATACACTTCAACTAAAGTCAAGTACTATCTGATATATTCACCTAAGAGCTTAATCTTTACTAAATAATCCAAATATGTCTACTAAATTACAATAAAATATTTACTCTTCCAGATATAAAGTTTCCCTCATTGAATTTTCTTATGTCTTGAGGTAGTTTTTGAAGTTTCATGGGATGTGTACGATATCACTGAAGTGCTTTGTCATAATATGTTGAACTTGAATTTGATCACTATTGTTCAGCTTTCATAGGTTTCTTTTTTGGCATTCAGCTATTAACAAAAGTGGAAATTATGCATTAATTAAATTATTGTATAAGATTTAGTCCACAACTACAAGCACATAACACATTAATTTTATGAACCCATCCAATCAATAAAAGGAAAGAATGGTGACTCTTTGCTTCAGTATACAAAAAGTTATATTTTCAATTACCCATCTGCTGATCCATTGACAATTTTTGTACATACGTGCTACAGGGAGTCATGAAAGAGGGCTTTTTAACAACAAGAATGAACTTGCAGCAACATGCATGAGATTAAGAACTGTTCAATAGACATTTTGGACTAGATAAAGTAGGTGCATCAAACATAATACATTCTACAAATGAGAAATTGGAATACTTGACCGATTGATCTGTAGAGTATGATCAGAGAGCTTTCCGATTTAGTATTGAGGAGCTTAGATTTCTTGTAGGGATATAAAAAGCAGCCAGTTGTGCATAAGTTGTTAGAAGACATACTTACATTTTGTAGAGCATGTTTGATATACATATTTACATAGCAAAAGTATACTAAACATTACTTAAGTAGTTGTAGAATGTTGTTTTAATGTAGCAAGATCCACCTCGTGAATAGTATTCATCAGCATGTAGTTCACGAAGGAAAGTATAGAAAGAAGTCAACTTCTCATAAGTTGAATGGAAATGATGTAATGCTATTTCCATTGCTTGAATTTTGGTCTCATTGAGAGTTTGTACATTTGTAACAGTGCTCCTTGCTTCTTGTATGATGTCTCTGCAACTAATGGTAATGTTGCTTGCAAGATCTTCTACAGTATTTGTAGGAATGCCATTTGAATTCATTGATTGAGATGAATTCGTAGATAGAATTGGAGAACTCTCACTACTTGAAATTTCTATAATATCTCTGGGTTGATAAGAGCTCTCCACTGCCTGAGTGAAATAAAGTTGTAGAAATTGTAAACAGATAAATCATATCACCAATCTATAGTCAAAGTTGATACAATATTATATAATTATCATTTAGTTCAATCACATGTTTTATACATGACTCCAGATATCACTCCATATCTATAATGGAATTCCAACTATCACAACCATCTAACTATCCTTGGAATAGTTACTAGTCTAGAATAAATCACCTGGAGATATTCTTAGTCAAGTAACTATCTACAGGTGAATAGCACACGAATGTTCCAACATATGATACATAAGGAAAAAAACATGATAAGTACAAGCCATAAAATGAGTTTTCATGTGCTAAGGGAATTTTTTTTGTGCATGTGAATTTAAACCATCATAAGAGAAAACTTTCAATAAGGAATATAAAAAAATTCAATATTGAAGGGGAGGAAATTAAGACTATAACCCTATCGATAAATCACGTGTCATTGGAATTCACTCATCATTACCATTTGAAAGTTTTTGTACACAGTTATGAAGTAACCTTGTAAGAATGTACAAGTATCATAGATAAAATATTAAGTATTATCTATATTTGACATGTCAAAGATTCATTATAGCAACAACTTATTTTCCTCTTCAAAATCTAAGTTATCAATTTTGGTGATTGTTGCTTTTAAGTGTCTTTGACCAGTAGTTTGATCAACTTCATATGAAAGAGTGAAGAGATGGTTTTTGAATAAATCATATTTACAAAGCCCAAGAGAGTAGCTTTCCTAAAGTTCCCAATTCTCGTTATCATTTGTTTTAGAAATGTTAAACTAATGTTAATAATTTAAAGAAAGAAAATGAACATGAATCTTCCCAACAATGGGTTGCAGTTGGACTCATGGGAGCACTGTTCCGATAGGTATCAGTATGGGACTAAACAAAATTGACAACAAATTGAGTTGGAAGATTGTTGGACACTGGTAAACGAAATTCAAGAATCAAAATTTTAAGCTGAGCAATCTTGATGATATGAAGATTACACATACTAGCAAAAAATCACCCTATTCCATTCCTTGTTCTAAAGTTCCCACTTTGGCACAAGCAGGGAAGTAGCTGGCAAAGGTTAATAAATTTGGCTTTACTTGTGATAGTTATATTTATGCTTATAGATTCTGCATACATGTCATGGATTCGAATTTGTAGGTACCTATACAATTCATATTAAAAAAGGTTCATCTTCTAATCTACTTCAACAATTTATGAAAACAACACTTTATTGAAAAATTCTTACTCCTCTTACACAATGGAGACTTATTGCAAGTCTGAATATAGAGGGAGATTAATAGCTTAAACAATTCTTACTATTAAAATATAACAATCCAACCTAATTTTCTACTACTGGAGTTTATGTTTCATGCACTATAATAGCGTTCCCTTTGTTTACCCCACCTTGCAAGTGTTTTGTTATATATTTACCTTCCCAAATTCCTTAGCATTGATACAAACAATCTAGGTGAGAAAGGTCAACATTGTTCAATTCTAGAATGTTTGGAGAAGCTCATAGACTGTTCAACAAAATTGTGTATGAGGAAATCCATCATTTTGATTCAGTTGGTATATGGCAGGTAAGATCGTGTGTATCACTGCAACAGTGATGAAGATGCGATATTTACAGTCTAAAACCAATTGTAATTCTTCTGCTATAATGCAGTGTATAGTTTTTCCATCAATATTCCAGATCACTCTAATCTATCATTAGCAGAAAAATTGATACAATGATGATGGGATCAAGTTAATTTGTTTGTGTTATCTGTAGCAAATAAATTTCAACTACATTTTCTAGCTTGGTTCAGGACAAGTTTTTACTGTACAAATATGCTCCATTCTAATGATATTGAACGTGCCCCTCCTATGTATATGGCAAGTAAGATCATGCGTCTCATCACAACGGTGATGAAGACACAATATTTATAGAGTCTAAAACCAATTGGCTTCTCGTATACTGCAATGTATAGTGTTTCCAGAATGAGTACCTTACATTGTTTCATTATTCAAGCTCTTTTAGTGAACATCCAAAAATATATATGTATACTGGTGGATCTTTCCTAAATGATAATCACACAATTTAGTTGCTTGTCTATTTGCCTTTAAAAATAATACTCAAAAGGTAATTTGAGTGCTAGTTGTGTTTCTTGTTCATTGATTGATAAAGTATAATTATTTACTTATAAAAAATATTGCATTCAAAATGGAAACTATTTTCTCTAATACAGATATCCATATCAAGATTTTACAGAGGGCACTCTCAGGGAGGTGTATTGTACTCAAGCTTTTATTGCAGATAAATAGTACTATAGATTAGACAATCAATTTTGAATTCAAGGGAAATCTATGTATAAAGATACAATTTTAATTTTCTAGTCACAAACCATGCAAGTCCTAAGCTGTTTACATTGGAAAGAATAAACATTTGGTTAGAAAATCAAAGAACAATAAAAACATCCACAACAACTATATATTGTACTCGACCACTATTAATGGATCAAATATTGATTGAATTCAGGTCAAATAGCCTGCCTAATATTAATTTGACAACCTGGGAGAGCATTCAAAGAGGGAATTTGCAGCAAGCTTATGAATTGTTACAGTGAAAAGGGTGAAGTTTTGAGAATTAGGCAGATCAGATTTTGCAGCATTTGGGAGCCAAAAAGTGCAATGGAGAAAACAGGATGGATGTAGATTTTGGGCTAGAAAACATAGTGCTGCCATTGAAGTACTTGACAAGTCTGTCATGGAAATAGATTTAGCTATTGATCTTCTTCATGGTATCTGAGAGTCCTTCCCTTTCTTCTCCATCATCAGGTGAAAAATATGATTCTATGTTTTCAGCAAGGGGGCAGTCCTCAAAATGCATATCCACCAACTGATTTGATGGTGAAGCAAGTCCACCTGTTCCATCAGATCCATGTATCATTAAATTCTTGGATTCACTGTTGCTCTGTTGTAAGGTGCCAACCATGGACATCATATCTCCATACGTGTATGCATGATACTTTTGATAGGACACTTCAATATTCAAAAGCAACAATTACAATTGCTCTATAATATTCTACAAGCTAAGGATGAGTGATGAAATATTTTAGATTTTCATAGTGGGCTTCTATGTAATTTTTTAATATATTGGAAAAGGAAAATCGAAAGGTTTTTAACCCAGCAATACATAAGCTAAATAATTTACTTTGGAGAAAGAATGAAGGGTGGAGAGGTAGTAAAGCAGATATGGTGCAATCGATGGCTTCTTGTTGTTGCAAGCATATGGGTCCAATCCTGTGTAGGACTCAGTTATGTGTTTGGAAGCCTGTCACCCATTATCAAGAGCTCCTTTCATTACAATCAAAAGTAGATAAATAGATTGGTTGTAGCAAAGGATTTTGGTGGCAGCGTAGGACTGGTTGCAGGGTCCCTCTGTGAATTCCTACCTCCATGGGGACTTCTATTGATTGGTGTGTTAAAAAATCTGGTTGGATATGGTTGGTTGTGGTTGATAGTCTCGCACAGAGCACCCACCTTGCCATTTTGGATGGTACTGTAATCACCACCTTTCTTTTTACTTTTGTTTCACTGATAAATTAGATAAAATACTTCAATAATAAAATAGATTATAGAGGGATTAACATATTGAGAGTGTGGAAATGGAAAGGAAATGGATCCTTTTATAGTTCATGATATTGGGTGATCTGTTTTTAGGTCTACAAATGACTTATAGTATATGGGACTACCCCACACTCCATGCAGGAGGCACCTAACCATGTTATGAATGAAGCATAAATAACCTATCTTCTACAAGATTTGAACATATGACCTGTCTTTCAAGTATAGTCTAATAAAACTTTGATGAAAAAATCAACACAGTTATTATCAGAAGCATTCTCAATCATTTGGTGAAAATATCATGTCTATTATTAATGTAGACTAGGTAATTAGACCTTACTAATATGCCTATTGCTTTCAATTTCAATTGGAAATATATATTTGTTGTAGATCTGCGGGCTTCTGTGCATTGGAGCCAATTCAGAAACATATTTCAATACAGCTGCACTGGTATCCTGTGTGAAAAGTTTTCCCAAGAACCGAGGGCCTATTGTTGGAATACTGAAGGGGTTTGCAGGTTTAAGCGGTGCAATATTTACACTGATATATGTGGCTCTGTGTGCTCCTGATCAAGTTGCCTTTATTGTCCTGTTGGCAGTTAGTCCTCCTATGGTGATCATAGGCATGATGTTTGTTGTGAGGCCAATTCCCATTAGAGAGCAGAAGAAAGAATCGGATTCTAGCTATTTCAATTCCATATATGGTCTCTGCATGTTATTGGCTGTCTATCTGATGGCTTTCATGCTTATGCAAGATCTCTTTGATGTGAAGAGGATATTAAACATAATGTTATTCATTGGACTGCTTATTCTCCTGCTGCTTCCTCTGGCTTTGCCTCTGATCTCAACCTTTTCTGGGGACACTCCTTCCACTTGTCCTGCAACGTGCGAACCACTGCTGCAAAATAATCCATCCATTATAACAATTGGACAACAGTCCATCCATGATAGTTTTCTTCTTAGTGAAGTTGAGGATGAGAAGACTGAAGAGATGGATCTTCTCCCAGAAAGTGAGAGAAGAAAGCGTTTGTCCTGGTTACAAAATCGCTTGCTGCGTGCTGCTGCAGAAGGTGCTGTGAGAATCAAAGGAAGAAAAGGACCACGCAGAGGAGAAGATTTCACTCTGATACAAGCTCTCATAAAGGCTGACTTTTGGCTACTCTTCTTTACCCTGCTGTTTGGAGCAGGATCAGGCTTGACTGCCATTGATAATCTGGGTCAGATGAGTCAATCATTGGGATATGATAATTCTCATATTTTTGTATCTATGATAAGCATTTGGAACTTCCTGGGTCGTGTTGGAGGTGGGTCTCTTTCTGAGATTGTTGCAAGGTAAGGCTACTAAACGTTCTTGTGCATTTTAGTTCACAGTATGAGTAAACTGACATGTTTCCATATTAGAAAACAAGTTAGATTCATCTGTTTCCTTGTTTATCTATATTTCACCAGGAATCTGAAACTTGAAAACTTTGAAAAGAAACAGGGATAGCTGGAGTCAGGAAATTGTGAGAAATGGGGTGTACTTATTACAGAAACCAGAGAATACAAATAAATGTTAGAAACTACATTGGAAGTCAAAATGTCAGCGTTGCAATTGTTTTAGTCATTTGACTCTAGTAAAGCTTCTTCCCAAGATAAAAATTCAGAAACAGAGCACCCTACCTTAAGGAAATAGTTTCGGTTATTCAAAGCTTGTTAGCTTTCTTTTCCGAGGATTATCTTAAAAACACTGTTTTACCCTCTTTTCAGAGAATATTCAATGAACTCCCTTTTCCAGCTCTATGTGTCAAAATTTCACATCTTATTGGTCTGTTCGTCGATTTTATATTTGAGATAAATATTCTTCTTATTCTGCAAGTGTATATATAAGATTGTCGGTTCCTAATCCTCTTAAGTGGCGTGGCGAATCCATGAGTAGGACAACAAAGGGTATGAATATTCCATCAAATATTGGGGTAACAGCCATAATAAAATCGCAGAACCCGTACTTTGATTTATCAAAGGAAACATAATTGTTCATGAATATGCCACGAAATGCTAATAAAATCGCAGAACGAATACTTTCATTTATCACAGGATGCCACGAAATGCCAAAGATCCACTCATATTTTGCAATATTTACATCAATATTTACATATTTTGCGAACCCCAGGAATTTACCTGTTCTTCGAACTCCTGAATAACTGCTTTGCTAGCTGCTGCTTCTAGTTCAACACCATCCGTTGACCTAGCTATTTTTTTCCTCTGCCGCTGCAATATCCATGGTAAGACCTTCCTGCTGCAATATCCTCGGAAAGATTTTCTTGGAAAATTTCAGGAAATCCAAATAAGATGAAACCCAAATGACAGAAATTCTTGTAGATTGTCGGAACGAAACCCTAGCAAAGCTGAAAATAATTAATCAACTATTAAGTTGTTCGCAAATGTATAAGATAATTTTTTACCTGACACGAATCCATCTCAAGTAGACTTATACTAAGCCTAAGCCATGACGAAGCTGCTCCCAGGCAGTCGGCAAGTAGCTGCGTAGCAGGGTGAGGCTACATGCGGCACTAGCAGCACTAAAAAGTGGACTGTGGCATGACAACACTTCACGATTAAATCAATTCTGGCATGAGACAAATTTCGTCCAGCGTGAGACAACTTTCGGCCTAAATCTCACACTATATATAGCCTATCGGCTAAAATATTATATTATATTATATTATATTATAATATAAATATAAATATTATAATATTTATACTTATATTATATAGATGATAGATAATTTGTGAAAAATTATAAAAAAATAAATATTTATATTATATTGTAATATTTATATTAATATTATATTATATTATATTATAATATAATATAATATAATAATATTATATACATGATTTAATAGAATAATAGAGGACTTATATTATATAGATGATAGATAATTTGTGAAAAATTATAAAAAAATAAATATTTATATTATATTGTAATATTTATATTAATATTATATTATATTATATTATAATATAATATAATATAATAATATTATATACATGATTTAATAGAATAATAGAGGACTTAATATTATATAGATGATTAGATAATTCGTGAATAAACTTTTTCCATGAAAAAGGGAGCTATAAGTAATAAGTAATGAAACTCTAAATTTCATTGAGAGTTTGATCCTGGCTTAGGATGAACGCTGGCGACATGCTTAACACATGTAAGTTGGACAGGAAGTGGTGTTTCTAGTGGTGAACGGGTGAGTAATGCATAAGAACCTGCCCTTGGGAGGGGAACAAGTTTAGGTAGGGGTCCCATGAGGGGGGCTTAAACTCTATGGATTATGATCAAATTTGAAAGAAAAAAGAATAGAGAAGTAATAATCATATATTTAGTCATTTTTATTTGTCTAATATTAGTCATTTTTATTTGTCTAATATTAATTATTTATTTAGTCATTTAGTTTTGATTTTACCTTATGACCAAATTAGTCATTTATAAATGACCAAATTAGTCATTTATTTGCAATATTCTACTAGTGTTAGTCACGTGATTAAAATTTTTAGTCATGTGACTAAAATTTTTAGTCACGTAGTCATTTATTTTTCAAATTCTACTAGTGCTAGCATAACATAGCTTGTTAACTAGTAGATATGTAACATGCCAACCCTTCACTAAAGTAAAAATTTCCTAAGTTTTCACTACGCGAATAAATAAACTATGTAACAAGCCATTGCAATAAAAAAATTATTTTCTTTATTGAGAATACACGAACAAAGATGCCATAAAAAAATACAATAAGGATTTCATTTCATTACAATAATTTCACAAGTTACAATAATACAAGAATGCATAAATTTACATACATAGCTCAAACAAGCTTTACAACAAATAGCTTATAAATGGTCCAAGATCCTTCTTTTCAAATCTTGGTCTTATGTTGCTTGTTGTGGAGGAGAAGCATCACTCAAGTGCTTTTCCATCAACCACTGACTCATATGCGGTCCCCCACACAACTATCATTCAATAGATGACCCTTCCCTTCGATGAAGTGATTAGTAGAGTAACCAGATAACAACAACCAACTGAGCATAGTGTTATGTCCTACCTAACTAGAACTTGTAAACCCACAATCTAGGACTAGCATGTAATATTGGATCACAGTGAACTGACAGTGGAGCCAGAGGTAGTCACACTATTTTGGCCAAAGTGTTCTCATTCAGTACTTCGAATGAAGGTCATTCTATCAAATACACTACTCAGGGCTAATTTGACTTAAGGCCATCATAAACTATGCATAGGTATTTCCTTCAATGGATAATCTATCACCCTAGAGATAACCTATCACCATTTCTTCAAACTTGGAATAAATCTACTTAAGAAAGTAAATGCACAAGCTCCCTCCCATAATGGATAAACAATCCTAGGAGTAAACACTAGCTATCCTAGTTAAATCAATAACCTAGCTAATAGTAACACTTATGCCACTCATGTTTAATCATATCTAGTATGTAATACTTATGATAAACACAAACCTCCTATTATGGAGTACATACAAGCACATCATAAAATAGTAATATTAGCTTCCAATTCCTTTACAAGAAATACAAATTTCCCTAAATGCAAGTACTCATAATAGGGAATTCAAAGCAACCATGGAGAACAATCTTTAAAAACTAAAACAATAAAGAAGAAATATCCCCATGCCTGTTTTTGCTTATCCAATCAATTGATTGCAAATCAGTTTTCCAATAGCAGCAACTAGCTCAAACTTGATTCCTTTAGCTATGCCACAATAACTCCCTTCTCTCAAGTTGATGATGTACTTCACTCAATATACTAATTTCCTCACAAATACTCTTAGCTCTCTCTCAAATAAAACATAATATTGTAACTATGAATTATAGAGAAAAATGTATAAAATACTATGAATAAAGTGTATGGGATGTGTCCCAAACAAGTTAGTTTACTCTACTATTTATACAACAAAAGACACTTTCCATCCTACAGAATAGGCATGAGTGTTGACAACAATCACCATGCAAAACCACTCACTCCAAACAGCTAAAAGGTGGTGCACAAAGAAGAACATACTTAGCCAAACAATACTATAGATCGACCTCCTTTGGTGATAGCAGTGAAAGACTATTTCAAAACAACACATGATGATAAAGTGTAATTCGAATTTCCCACACAATGGACATCTACAGTGAATAGGATTCATAAGGTGGCTCTAATATAAATAGCTCTTTCAAACAGTTGGTGAGGCTAACTATATATTTGAAGCAGTCAATATCAAATATGTAATGCATAGATCGAATCGACTTAGTCTCATATGAGTCGATTCTCTTCATTTATCAGATTGACCAAGTCAACGAGTTGTTGTACATGCTCTTAATTTGTTGTTGATAATTACCAAATGACAAGGTGTTTAAAGAGTTTACTAAGTCAAATTTATTCCCAAATAAGGTGTCTACTAAGTCTCCTCCACATATCAACTTAATGTTGTGAGTTACTTTGCAGTATACTTATTCCTTTATGCGTGGCAACATGAGTAATACTTGGCCTCTTAAAGCACAGTCATAAGTAGCATATAATCATCCTTTAATTAAGTTAAATAATCAGCCTCTATCATTGTTAATGATAGTCGATTCCAAGCAGATGATAATATATTAAATATATATATATATCATATGCCAACTATGTATGTGTACATTTGATATACAAATAAGTATAAGCAAGATAGTAATCACATAGTATTATCAATATATATCGATTGTTTACATATATATATAAGTATATGACTCTATGTACATGTATACGTATGTATACATATATTGA
The DNA here is from genome assembly GCA_007258455.2 of Sequoia sempervirens. Classification (NCBI taxonomy): domain Eukaryota; kingdom Viridiplantae; phylum Streptophyta; class Pinopsida; order Cupressales; family Cupressaceae; genus Sequoia; species Sequoia sempervirens. The sequence continues at coordinate 33,754 of VDFB02325619.1, forward strand.
TACATTCGTATGGGCATGTTCATTTTCCATCATACGTTTGTATCGATACATATATACATATGGATATATGTATATACTATACATATATATATACACATTCAATTCACATAATAGCCATACACAATTACTATTGCATTGATAAGCACTTACGTGTGGTATATCTATATACATATACATATACATGTCGTTAGATCCAATTGAAATGCATGTGTATATATATACACATACCCCACACACGTCCTACTCATCAATACAAACATAGTAATACAAGAAAGAACTCATAAGCCCAAACATATAAACATCACCCAATAATGCATTTCAATAGTAAACAAGATGCTTACTAATGTAGACACATCAACTAAGGATGACTTATCAACTTCCCACATAATGACTCAACTCAATTATTCTACTGTGGTGTGTGTAAGCTCGAATAGTTTACGTTATTGGTTACCTAACCAAGATCTTCTCTTGAGTGATACTTCCCCTCCACCTGGAGGAATTGAACATATACCTGCAACCACTAACACATGCACACGACAATTAGATGTTCACAAAATATGCAGCATATGTAATACATTTCCAAATTTAGAATATCAATTCAATAACCATCCACTTCACATATATGCAATACTTTTCACACAACATTAAATGAGATAACATTCACATATAACACATTAGTAACAAAGTGCAAGCACAATTTATTCATCTCCAGAATTCACATTACATTCATAGTTAACCTACATAGTAATAGTAAATTGTAATTACACAATTGTGTTGTAACAAGATCTGTGTGGCTCATGAGTGATGTGGCATAACACAACTTTTTGGTCCTTATGAGAGCATTCCTTTATTCAATGGATAACATTTGGTATTTGAGATAATTTAAGACTGAGGTCTCTTTGCCTTACCGACTTGAATCATGTAGTACTAACCTTGTGTTTTTTTTTGTGTATCTTCTTTGTGTTTGCATTGTGTTTACATTTTATTTTTGTTTATTTTATCATCATTTATATGTTATGTTATGTCATATGTTTTTGTTGTGTATACTTTGTGTTTTCTGACATGTATGGTCTCTTGTTGCATTTCATACATGTGTGTGTTCCTTTGTGCTTATGTTGGTTTGTCATGGGATCTTGGATCCCGGGAGCTTGTGCACTTCCCCTTGATCCTTAGTCATCCTATCTCTTCAATATTTGGACAATTGAATCCCTCTTGACATGATTTTCTACTTTATTGTGAGTTTGAGCGTAAGTTCATACTCTCACTAAAGTGGGGGCTAAATATAGAGTCGTAAATTGTCACCCTTGACTCTTTCACACTATGTTTTATCCCTCCTAAATTATTGAGCCTAATTAAGCACCTAATTTCCTAAATTATGCATTTTATAGCCTATTTTTACCGTTTTTCGAGAGATGGTAAGCATTGTACAAATGAATTTATTTAATGTTTTTCCCCTGACACCTAAAATATTGGAAAATAGGGACAGGATTGGGATGCCCTTGGGCATCAGAGTCCCCCTATTTTGTTGGGATCCAAATTTGAATATGTTGGTGTTGGTATTTTAACTTTCAAAATTCAAATTGAAAATGTCAGCTATTGAGATTTAATTTGTGATAAATTGAATAAATGCCTATAAATACCTATATATTGCATCATTTGAAATCAATCAAAAAACTATTGGAAAACTTATGATCAAGAGCACTATCAAGCAAGTCAAGAGCAACATTTTAGAGCTTTATTGCAGCAATTCAAGATCCAAGCATCATGTCAAATCTTATGTGAGTTCATATGTGTTTATTTTATCATTGTTTGTGAAGGCTAACCCTTGTTGCAGGTCTCTAAGCAATTCAAGCAATTAAGCAAGCAATTCTTTCAAACTTTCAAGATAGGTACACATCACTCTACCTTTTCCATATCTACCTGCAATTCTTTGTTTTAGTTTGTCAATTGTTAGAAGCTTGCATTTTTTCTATTAGGGAACATAGTCTAGTTAGGTTAATCAAGGTAAATAAATTCCAATTTATTCCAAGGATCTAAAAGATGTAGAACCAGGTCTGATTGGCTCACCTTCATGGTTGAAATTCAATCTAAACACCTTCTTGATCTTCATCTTAATGAAACATTAGAAAAAGAACACCCACACCACAAACCCAAAATTTGAATCCTAGGATTTACACATAAGACCTAGGGTTATCTTTTTCTTTGTTTTAGCTATAAGAAGCCATAATCACCTAGACATATATGTCTTGGGAAAGGACAATATTATATTGAGGTAAGTTATAATAATGAATTAGGATCTAAGGAAATTAAACCACAAAGTGAAGAAGAACCCAAGCAAGAGAATGGAAGAGAAAAATATCAACCAAAAAAGGAAGAGTTCATCTCAAGAGGTACTATTTTGTATTAGATATAGTATGAACAGAAAAAGAGTTACATATTCATGATGAAGAACAACAGTACTACTGCAATGATCCCCCCTTACAAAGTCAACATTGTCCTGCCCCCTTACATATATATAGAAATAGATTTTTTTGTCATGTTCTCTAGTACTTTAAGATACATATTTCATATTCATGGGGTCCTATGAGGTCAAATGGTGACTATACTTATTGACATCGATGTCACTCATAATTTCATCAATGAGGGATTGGTTTCCAAGTGAGGACTCAAGAGGGAGAACTTTGAAGGATTTAGTATTATGGTGGTTGACGGTTTCACCATCTAATATATTAGAAAGATCTCCTAGTTGAATCTCAATCTAGGAGGATACAACATATAGTTAACATAAGATACATGGATATGGTCCTAGGTATCTAGTGGTTTTAATTGATAGGAGACATCACATAAATATTCTAGACCATGGAACTAAGATTCTATTCAAAGGGAAAAAATGGTACTATGTTGAGTAATAAATAAAGTGCCAAGGATTATATCAACTAAGAGAATGGAGAGGAATTTTTGACATAGGAAAGTTGTGTGGGTAGATCACTATTTAGTGACTATAAAAAATCCCACCAAAGGAAAGATGACATATCATGTATATGTACAAAATTCCATGGACGAGCATAATGAAGTATTCAACAACATTCCTCTAGGGAGACCATTAAATAGAGCCTTTGATAATGTCATTGAGTTGGAGGAGAGTAATAAGCCTATCATCACTACTCCCTACCACCATGCTATGATACAAAAGGAGGAAATCAAAAAGGCCATTAAGGAACTGCTAGAAATGGGGCACAACAAACGTAAATCAATTCCCTTTGCTTCCTTTAAGGTTTTGGTGATAAGAAGGAATGCACAATGTAGATGTACGTTCATTAAAAATCATAAAAAAAGAAGACTCAAGCATTGATACCCCATTCCTAAGATTGATGAATTGATATATGACCTTTATTAAGCAGTTCATTTCTTAAAAATAAATCTCAAATCAGGATACCAACATATCAAAGTTTGAAAGGAGGATATTCACAAGACAAATTTTGAATATCACTACATGCACTATGAGTTTTTGGTCATGTCATTTGGTTGCAACTTTCTAATCATGCATGAATCATATTTTTTGTAAGCAACTAAAAATTTGCGTCCTTGTCTTTGATTAAATTTTGATCTATGAAAAAGCATGGAAGGAGCACCTACAACACATTGATGGAGTGTTGGGAGTTTTAGAAACACACGCGTTGTTTGCAAAGAATTCAAAGTTTAATTTCATCATGACAAAGATCTTCTATCTAGGTCACATCATTAGCGCAAAGGGAGTGTAGGTGGACATGGAGAAGATCAAATCAATTCAAGATTGGCTTCCCACAAGGGCCTTGACATAATTGTGATGATTCTTTGGCCTTAGCAACTAATATTGGCATTTTATTAAGGGTTTCTCCCAACTGTCCATTCCCTTAACTAACCTAACAACGAAGCAAAAATTCATGTATATTGAGGATGCACAACAAGCATTTGATAGGCTAAAAGAGGTAATGGGCTCATGTCTTCTGTTAGAAAATTCAGATTTCACTCTTATTTTTACATTATAATATGATGCATTAGGATAAGGAATTGGGTCATGCTCATGTAAAACAAGCATTTTTTTTCTTTTGAGAGTCAAAAAATCATTAAGGTGAAATATTTTTTCCATCTATGATTAGGAAATTCTAGCTATCATGCACATATTGGTCAAGTTTAAGCAATACTCAATGGGTGGACAGTGTTTAATAAAAAATTCTCATGATAATTTAAGGATTTTTTCTCAATCAAAAGGATTTAAATGAATGGAAACAAAATTGGGTGAGAAAACTCCAAGCATATGATTTTGATATCAAGAGTACATCAAAGGGAAGATGAATGGTGTTACTAATGCATATTATAGAGTTTTGAATCTATGTTCCATGTCTCAAATATGTGTAGATCGGAATAATGAAATCATAATAGAGTATACCAAGAATGTGTTCACATTTGAGGTGTTGGAAGGTAATTTTTTAGATGATACATACAATATTTGTAATGAACTCGTTCTCTACAAGAGAAGAGTCTACTTGGTGTCAAAATCAAGCATGAAGGGAGATATTTTATGAGTAGTTTATGATACTCCCTTGGTTGGCCACCTATGTAACCCCAACCTAATACCTACAAAACAACATGAGTAAATGAGTTAAACAAGGATTCCCCATGAAATCCATTTACAACCTCAAACTAGGAATGAAAATAGTAAAGAACACAATGCAAAACAAAAAAAGATAAAATCCTAATTAGATGTGCAAACTCATGATCCCATGGGGAATTGTGCCAATTTGATTGAAAATTGGCCCTTTCCCAACTCCTATGATCAAGCTTCAATGTTGAAGAGATTGATCCACTTTGTTGGTGAATGGAGACTCCAAGCCTAAAAATCTGCAAAACCTAGCTATGACTCAATGATGATGGATGGAATTCAAGAGATATTTGAGCATGGTAACTTTGCTTGGATTGTGGATGATGAAATGAGGATATGAGCTCTTATTTATAGGATTTCAAGATGGATGAATGTCCAAATTTGAGCAATGTGGGACTAACATTCATCAAATGATATGGTGCCACTTGTCAAGCTATGAATGGATGATGGATGTGCAAGATTTGGGGTTTGTGCCAATAAATGCCAATATTTGAAATTCAAATTTGTTGAAATGACATGTAAGAGGGAAGGGAAAATGCAATAAATGCCACTTGGCTCAAGGCAAAGGACATGTAAGATGAATTTATTGCCTTGTTGGATGTACATGTTGACTTGGAATTTTTTGAATTCAAATTGAGAGAATATTCCAAAAGATGCCTTGTGAGGAAAGTAGAGATTTAATAAATGAATTAAATCTATTTTCATGTGCAACTTGCATTATCTAGAGGATGGGACATGAGATGAGGTTAAATTAATCAAGGGTTAATTAATTTAACAGAGATTAGATGATGTGACATTTGACTTAGATTTATGAATTTATTTAAATCAAATGAGAGAATATGATAAGAGGCTAATTAAATAAGGATTTGATTTATTTAATTAAAAGGGATGTGTTAGATTAAATCAAATAAAGTTTTAATTTATTTAATTTAATGGACAGACTTTTAGAGATTTAATCAAATAAATTGATTATTTAATTAAATAGGATAATTAGATTAGATGAATTGATTTAATTAACAAGAGATTGACGAATATTAAAAATAATTTTATTTAATTAAGGAACTTGTGATGAATTTAAATGGGAATTTGATTAAATGGTTAGACCAAGGGATGATTTAATAAGAAATGATGTTAGTAAGTTAGGATCAATGCACGATGTCAATCGGTATATTTTTGATGTCTACACCACCCTAGGTATTTCCAAGACATACAAATAGATCGAGGAAAGGTTCACATGGAAGGGAATCAAGGATGATTCTCTTTCCCATATCAAATAATGCATCATTTTTAAAAATAATAAAATAGAATAGAAATTTCTAGTAGTTCTTTTGCATCTCTTACCCCTCCCAAAGTAGAAATAGAAAGTTTCTTGATGGATTTAATTATGGGACTTCCTAAAGCACAAGGTAAGGACTATATATATGTTGACATAGGTAGACTAATTAAGTATGCACATTTCTTTTCCATCTCTTCAAGTTTTAAGGCACCATAAGTAGTTGATCCATTCTTTGAGGAAGTGATAATCAATGTTATATCCAAAAGCATCATGAGTGATAGAGATAGTTGCTTTGTGATTTTTTTTGGAAAGAGCTCTTATTTTTTATAGGAATTTATCTCACCCCAACACCAACTACCATATGCAAATAGATGGCCAAATCAAATTTATGAACAAATGGGTGGAAGGTTATTTGAGAAACTATGTTATCGATTAGAAAAAGACTTGGATCAAGAGGATCTATTTGGGGGAGCATTGCTACAACACTACCTACCACATTTTAATCAAGATGATGTCATTCATGTCCCTATATGGGTATGAAGCTCAAAGCTACATTTATCTCATTATGGTAGATAATAGGCTACCGAGAGAAAGTGATGTGATCAGACAAACCTAAGCATTATAAATTAACTCAAGAATAATCTCCAACGGGCTCAAAACTAATAAAATATGTATGTTTACCATCATAGGATTAAGAGAAAATTTGATATTGGAGACATGGTTTTTATGAGATTGCAACAATACAAGCAAGTTCCTTAAAGGAAAGTGGGTTGAAAAATATCACACCATATTTCTATGAGCCTTACATAATTCTAAGAAGGATTAGTGCATTGGAGCTACTAGAGGGAAGCAAAATACATAATGTTTTTCATCACCTTGCCTCAAAATGGTGCTAGGAAAACATATATAACCCTCATATTAGTTACCTCCAATTGATGAAGACACCAAATTGGTTTTGATTCCAAAAGTAGTCATGGATGTAAGGGAAAGGAAGCTAAGAAATAGAAGCACCAAGGACTACCCAATTTAGCAGAAAGATCTTTCAATGGGGGATTGAAATTGGGAAGGCCCACAAATATTGGAATGTATAAACCTATAATTACTTGAGCATAAGCAATTTTGAGTAGGGTGGACTTTTCATGTCCCATTTCTAGTCAATTTAAGTTTGTACATAGTAGGTATGTGCTTGTGTCTTCCCTATTTCTGGTTGTGCATTTTCCCTTCTTGAGTATTTTTTTCTTCCAACTTCAATTTTCCCTTCTTCTTTCCAAACTTTCAAACTTTCTATTACTATCATTCTCATTGCTTGATCCTTGACACCTTGTCCTATAGTTTGAGTCTTGTAATATGGATGACACCCAATCCCTAATATTTTTGCCTATGTTTTTGTTCCTTCTCATCATGTTTCATATTTTTTCCATTAGTCCATTTTTTGAACCTTTAATTTCAAAGTGGAATATTTACCACTCATTATCACTATTCAAATTTGAGTTGTTGGGTGTACATGGTGGCCCATACATTACTATAAGAAAATGTGCTACTCTAAAAATTACTCACACCACTCTATAAAGAACTTCCACCACTAAGTAATGGTTTAGGGTTTAAGGTCTTTTGATTGTAGATGCATTGGTTATGAATGAAAATATTTCATTTGATAAAGTGAATGTTCTAGATAACACATGTATCAAACTAGAAAAAAATATGAGAAAATCTATAAAAAAAATACTTCAAAAAACCCTAAATAAGGATACATATTAGCTTCGGACATACTATTGGGTGTGCCTAGATGTGAACACTAAAATATAGGGGAAAATTATAGGAAATAATCATGAAAAAAATCCTACCCTATACCTAGCATGAGCCTTTGATAGAGCAAAATACATGTAACAAATGACAAAAGGAAATGAAATTCTTACCACATAAACTTTGTTGACCTAAGTTTTGTGCTCTAAGTGATTGGTTGATTATTTAAGTTGAATGTAGTTGCCCAATTTTGTATCATAACCTCATTCTATCTAATTCTTCTTGAAAATGGCTTGTAGATGAGTCAATTTATGTATTCTAGATAGGTTGGATGGATGAATGAATTATATATTGTAAGATAGATGGATGGGGTTGATCCTCATGTAGGTTAGCATGATAAATTAACAAGTGGCATCATGTAATTGGTGCAAATGACTATGGAAAGGATTTAATGGAGATGGAGGATGAAGATTTGATCAAATTTTGATGAAGGGTGGAGATTGAAAAGGATCTTTTTGGAACCTTATGCAATTGGAACCATATGCAAAATTAACTATTTATTTTAAATAAAGTGGTGGAGGAATATGCAAATGATTAATTAGTTGTACTAAACTCAATTTGTTTATTTAATTGATGATGAAGAGGATTATAGAAGAATTAAATAAATATTGTTGTATTTATTTAATTTATGGGAATTATTGGTGAAATGATTGACTTAATTGAATAAATGTGCTTTATTCAATTAAGCTTCAAACTTTAGAAGGAAAGTTAAATTGGTTAAACAAATAAGAATAATTTATCTAGCTAATATTGGAAGAAATGTTAGATTAGTTAATAGTCAAAACTTATATAATTAATATTAGAAGAATGACCAAATATATTAATTCAAAAAAATTAACATTTGAAATGGATCTACGAGATATTCCTAATGTGATCATGATAGAAGTGTGAGAATGCATTTTAGATGTTTACAATTCCTTTGCACATTACAACCTACTAATCAAGAAAACTCATAGGGTAGATGCTATGTGTAGTGATAACTATGCATTAAAGCTTGATGTCATTCTATTCATAGACCATCTTTAGATCAATATGCTTGGAAAATTTATTAAATGCTTGCTATAAATCTTGAATGACTATCACACTATGAGTTCTTGATCAGGGACTTTGAATGCACCAAAATGATGATTGGAAAGAAAATTTCTTTGCAACAAGAACTATCTCCTCCAATAAGAACCTAGTAACTTAAAAGTCACTAAAACTTTTAAAATAAATTAAAACTTAAAATAAAATATATTTGGGTGATGCAAGCTTGCTCTACCCTTGAGAGGCTATTGCATTAAACATCCTAAGTAATTTAATTTGAGCATGATGGTCAAAATTAAGGAAGATAGAGAGGTTACAAAGGCCACCCAACCAACCCACATCATATTTAGAAAGTCACGTATTATCTTAAGGTTCCCTTACCTTCTATTCAACTAGATATGCTCTATATCCCTTCTTGTTTCTTTCTCTCAAACATGTTTAAAATATACCTTATCTTTAGGCCTCTCAAGAACCTATTGTCTCCAATCCAATCCATAAAATTATGTTATTTACCTCTACATATTTAGATCCATAGTATTCATATAGATCAACCACATTGAAAACCAATAAGATATCTAAACCTTCTCGTAATTCAATCTCATTACCATTCTAAAAAATCCTACATAACATTGTGTGATGGTCAATCTTCCTTAACTTCAACTTAATATATGTTCCTCTAGGTAATCTCTCCTTCCTCAAATGGAATACAACTAACTCACCCTCCAAGTAACTCTTTTCTTTTTTTATGCTCATATACATTTTCCTTATACTTAGTGTTACTTCTCTCTAACTATTGTTCTACTTTTGCATGTGGCTCCTATATGTGATGTGTAAAATCATAAACATCTAAAATTTCCAAATTAGGTTCTTACAACAAGTATGTGACACCTTTGGGAGTTGTCCAATATAATTTGAAAAGGATCCTTCCTTGTAGATTAATTCACTAATTTGTTGAATGTAAGCTTTGCTTATGCCAAGATTATATCCCATGACACTAGTTTGTCTTCCAACAAACTTCTTAGTAGATTTACCAAACTCTTTTTAGCAACCTCCATCTAACCATCTATATGTGAATGGTATGAAAAGCTATAGTTTAATTGTATACCCAACCTTTTCCATAACATATACTAGATTTGGATCAAGAAATTAGTATCCCTATTGGAGGTGATGCTCTATGACAACCCATGTATACTCACAACTTCCCTCAAGAATAAGTTAATAATTTTTGAAGCATCATCCATATTTTAGCAATGAATAAAACTCGCCATTTTAAAAAACCCATCAATAATTATAAAGATGGACCACTACCCCTTCAATTCTACAAAAAATTAAGGATAAAATTCATGCAAATTTCCTCACAAGGTTTCTTTGGAATTTGCAATGCTTATATAGTCCCATATTTTGGGCATTACCTTTTGCAATCTAATAAATTTTGCATCCCTTGACAATCTTTTTGACCTTGTGGTATTGACTTGGACAAAAATACTACTCCAACATGGACAATGTCTTCTATATGCTGAAATGACCTCCCAATCCATTGTATAGCTACCTAACACTATTCACTCAAGGAACTCTATAGTACACACAACTACATCCTTTTAAATAAATACCCTTTTTGCAAAAAGTAATCCTAAAATTAACCTTACTTTTAATATAGGGATCCTCGTAACTCTTCCATGCTATCATAAAATTTAGATATGTAGTATACAAATCCTACATTGTATTTATTTTAAATAACTCTACTATCATAGTAGTCAACAATTCTTTCTTTGTATTAAAAGCATCTACACCCTTATTGGTGTCACCTAATTTGTGCTTCAGAAAAAAAAAAATCATTATAAATACTCTACCCCTTCATATGTCTCATGTTGGACTTCACTTGAGTTCTAATAAACCTAAATGCATGATGGTCAATATATATATATATAATCCATTGGTAAAAAATAATTCCTCCACTTTCATAAGGCTTGAAAAATTACATTAATTATTGACGATAAACTAAATATTTATACTCATTCATTAAACTTCTCATTGAAATGTGTAGTTTGGGTTTATTATTTTGACTTGGAATAATATCAATAGCCTTACCATTTTCACGTTTCCAGGAACATGTATTTGGCAATGTTTATCTTCAATTTGCTAGCTCTAAGCTTTTATGTGTTGTACTTAAGGAATTTTAATTATGACCCAATGACCATATTTATTTGGAGTATGTGTTGGACCAAAGTTAGCTCTAGACCTTCATTTTATAATATCATGATCAAATTTATCACATGGCTTGTGGCTTAAGTATGTCGTACTTAAGAATGCCTCATTATGGCCCCACGACGATCAATTTCTTAGAAATGGCCATTGACTCGTGTGATTTGTCAGATGCCTTAATTAGGCATGGTCGTCCTTGGTTTGAGAATGATGATATTGGGGTGGGTCAGTTCACCGATTACCATTTCAAAAATTTGATAACTCTATTGGTTTGGGGAAGCTTTTGGATTTTGTGTGAAGAGATGGGAGGCGACAGAGTTAGGACTGAGCCCGACTCCTGTGATAAATTTTGTAGGAGCCCTATTGTTTGGCATATATGCATTGAGGGTGGTTTAGCACCTCTTATGGAGTGTCTGGTGGGCCATGATGAGAAGTTGTTGGCTCAATTTGCTACCTTCTGGAATGATAGGAGAGTTATAGTGGGAGAAATTTCGATTGAAGTTAATGAGGATGTTATTGGCAAGGTGATGGATCTTTCCTACACTAGTAAGAAAATTAAGAAGCACACCAAAGTCTAGGACTTAGAGAGCCTTAATGCTTTCTTCAGAGAGAATGAGAAGTTGGTCAAGAAGCAAGTGGGTTTCGAAAGGGAGGCGTGGGATCAAGTTTGTCTTGCTCCCATGAAGTATGTTACTCTTGAGGGAAGATTTAAGGTCTTTTAATTTTATCATTTGTTGTTACTCAATCACCTTAGGCACAAAATGCTATTAAGTTTTCCTTTTTCTTGCTAACTTCCCTGGAAAGCTCAGTAAAAGAAACCCTTGAAGCTACTACCCAAAACTTAGATAAGTCATCTTCGTTGCCTTTACACCAGGGCCTAATGCTTCGGCTCTACCATTTTCCATTTGGCCCTCTGTCCTCCCAAATCCATTTCTTCTATTCATGTTGAATAGCTAGAATCGCCCGACCACTCCCCTAATAAACCTTCCCCTGCTTCTTCTATCGGTCCCAAGAGGAAAACCCCATGTGGAAAGCCAACCCAAAAATGCTCCTAGACCAAAACCCCCTGCAAAAAAGAAGAAAGGTGGAGTGGAAAATCCCCAGTCTAAGGTGGTTGCAAAGCTATGTGAGTTAAAAAATGCCCCTGCGAAGAAGGACAACAAACCATCAACAAAGACTAAAGGTAAGGAGACTTTGTGCCAGGTGGAGATGTCGACTTCGAACAGTGAGGGAAAGATCCCTAAGGACCATGATTTTAAAGGGATACCATTGTGGTAGCTACTGTGGATGTGGGGATTGAGAAAACCAGTGTTAGGAGGTCCCATAGGCTAGCTAAAAAAAATATAAAGGTGTCAATGGATGAGATATCCAGTAGCTCGGAGGAGACTGGCAGCAAAGAGGGGCAAACTAGCGGCAAAGAGGAGTGCAATAAGGACACTATCGAGGAAACAGAGGAATTTTTTGAAGGACTCAGCCACTTCTCGAATATGAAGAAAATGATCAATGCAGACTCCACCACCTAGTATTCAGACCCGATGGCTAGTGAGGAAGAGACTATTAAGAGGACAAATGACATGACAGAGGATTTCAACAAGCTACAGGCGTGGGTGGAAAAACTGGAACATAAGTTCACTCGACTGACATGATTCACCATTCAGATCATTCACAGGTCTGCTACCACTCTCTCAGAGGTTCTCAAGGAAGAGGTGGAGAAGGAAAAATTGGGAGAGGGGCCTAATTAGGTGGGTGATGATGTACTAAATCTCCTCTTTGAGAAGTGGGATGGGATTACTATGTAATGTGTGGGTCTGGTTTTGGGTTGTTAGTTCTTTCTCTATTGTCGGTTTGTTGTTCTTGTTTCTTTTGTTTTATGTTGTTACTGGTCTTTTGATGTAACTATGGACTTCATCTCTTTTTGGCCCCTTGGGCTCATTGTGTAAAGGGTACTGCACCCTGTAAATACAACTTACCTTATAAAAAAAACACTGCAATCCACTTGAAATATCTTCTCAAAGTTTGGAAATGACTATACTAACACTTCCATCATTTTCTTCTTCGATAGTTTAAAGTTGCTTCATGCTACAAGTGTTCACTAAAATCCACCCTTCTGCATGTAATGTGTTAGAAACACATAGACCCCACTAAAGTTCTTGATGAAATTTTGGTAGAAACTTGCCAACCCATGAAATATTTTAACCTCGGTAATGTTTTGTGACACAAACTACTCAATAAATACCCTTGATTTCTCTATTTTTATCATCAAACCATCTTGAGATACCAAAATTCCCAAGTATACTAGATCCTTTAGAATAAAACTAATCTTCTTCGACTTTATACACAACTCTTTTACAACTATATTAAAACCTCTTGTAGGTTTTTCTCAATTGTGATCTTCCCTAATCTTGATAAATGATAAAATATTGTCCAAATAAACAACAAAATTATCCAAGAAATCTTTCAAATCTTCATTCATCAATTTCATGAAGATACTTAGCATATTGGTAAATCCAAAGGGTGTGACTAAGCACTCATACAACCCTTCTTTTATTTTAGAATTTGTTTTTGATTCACATCCTTCATCGATTTTAATGTTATCATAGCCACTTTTAAGGTTAATCATGGAAAATTAGTGTACCCAACTCAAGCAATCAATCAAGTCATCCATGTGTGATAGTGGAAATATATAGTTGATAATGGTATTGTCAATGGAAATGGATTTTTTACACATCCCCGTTTCTTTTCCATTATTTAGTGTATTTACCATAGGTAGTGCAAGGGATCATAATTTCTTGAATCAAATATTTCATAATTATCTCTTTCATTTGTCTATTTTTTTTGTAACACCTTATTAGGTAAGTTTGACCCTTGAATTAAATCCATGTAGTGTGAAATAATTTGCTCCAACATCAAACTCTCTAGTATTCCATTATACATGA